>PXIH01S0000898.1:55596-66160 GCA_003024985.2 Euperipatoides rowelli
GTATATATTTGTATAATGTATATGGTTATCATGAAACAGATAAGATTTTTTAAATTTATTTTTTTATTTATTGATTTCCATAAAATGCTTTTATGTACAGCATACTGTTTGATTTTTTAGAATTGTCCGGCTTCGACTCGAGCAAAGCTAGCAGCCTTGATATCAACATTAGACAACACAGTAAGCTCAATTCTAGTTCTTGCCACCACCTATGTTTTCCTCCTTGAATTTATTTTTAATTAAATCTATGACAATAATTTTAATATCTGATAGATCAGGGGTTCTCAACAAGGGAGTGGGGTAACACCCCCCCCTATCCCTAGATGGAACTTTTTAGGGTTTTAAGAGGGAATTGTGATTTTATGTAGATTGTGAACAATCTATAGAATTTTAGTTTGTTTTTAATTTAATCCGTGACATTCAATTTTAATGTCTGATTAAATTAAAAATATTTCACTTCTTAGTATCTTTAAAGCCGTGTATCCACCAAAGCAACATTTGTTGTCAACAAAGTTGTCAACTTTTGTTGAAGGTTTTGTAAACATTGTCGATAAAAGTCNGAAAAGTCGGCGACTTTTCGAATTTTCTGAAACTTTTTCATCAACATTTGTCGCCGACCAAGTCGACCACACAAGTTGCTTTGGTGGATACACGGCTTAATATTGACCTCACGTGATATACAAAGTAAATGTACAGTTAAGTTATACTGTATTACTATTAAAAAAAAATTCAATATTGTATGCATATTATTTGAATCGCTAATTGCAAGAAAAGGCTCAAGTGAGATTTTCCAAATTTTACGAAAAATGAAAAAAACATTTCAGACTAGCAGTAGTGTTAACTCAATGAGAAACACTGTCACAATCGATACCAGAACATCGAATTCTTACGTTAACTCCCATAAATTATTAATATTTCATTTAATACTCCTAAATTTTGGTTAAATTAGTAATTTTTTTTACAATCAATATTTTTTTAAGTTGTTTTAAAATTTAAATTTTGAGTGACAAGTTTTAACTCATTTGAATATTAAATAAATAAAATACTTTTTAACGTAAAAGCTGGGAATTTCCAAATTTTTAACCATGAAAAAATAGACTAACTTACTCGTTATCTCTTTCAAAATCTGTGGTAGGAAGAGATAAATTATTAATTGAATCTCTAATTGTAAAAATGGCACAAGTCAGGATACTCTGATGTTATTACATGTTACTGCACTTGATAGAAATGCCACCTAGCAGGAAAATATAAATTTAATTGTAACACGGGCACCAGTCAGTGACATGTTTTTTTTTTTTACATTTAACATAGTAATATTGATCGGCATATTTTTTTCTACTTCACACTGACTTGACATGTGCCTTATCATAAAATGTTGTGTTTTTGACTAAAAAACAATATTATAGAAAAAAAAAAGACGTATGCTTTTTTTACAATTAGCGATTAATTTGGAATGAGACAGACAATTTTGGATATGGGGGGGGGGGGGTAATGACATTCTGAAAAGGTAAAAACAGGGAAAAAGGAAAAAAATAGGTTGAGAACCACTGTGGTAGATACAGTGTTATAGTTATCAGATATTATAGTTATTATCTTTTAAAATGTGGTAACATTTTCATTTTTTCTGCATAGAACTAATGCTATAATTTTATTGTAAAATAAGTTAATGCTATAATATACTGTACATTATAAAGATTATTATGTTACAATTTCTAAATGGTAATGGTTTTCTATTTACTTAAATTGTTATACTACCATACTTTCAAATTTAGTACATTCTTTTTGGAAATAGTTTGTTGAGACAGTTGCTGAAAATTATCTAAAAATTTCAAATTTTTTTGTGATTATTTATGTACTTTATTTTAAACAAAACCATTATTTTGCTAGAAATTAAATTTTATATTCATAAATGGTACTAAATTTTACTTTTTTTTTTAAAAAAAAACCATATACAGTAACTAGGTCATCCATTTCTATATATTCAAAATATAAAATTAAATGTTTGGTGGTGCTACTGAAAAATTTCATCAATAGTTAAAAAAAATATGATTAAAAATTAAAAATTTTGTAATATTAATCATTATATNTATTAAATATTTAATATATTAAAAAATACAGTATATTAATGGAACTCTTGTTTTTTAAGTTAAAATATAAAATCAATAGTTCATTTACAGAGCTAGTCTTTAAATTGCTAGAAAGCTGACAATTCTACATTATCTTAATGATTGTATATACACAGTCATAAATTATGAGTAATTTACTTTTTTTTTTATCAAAATTTAACCTGCTTCAAGTAATTACTGTAAGTTGATTAAAGAAGAGCATTGAATTCAACCTTCAATAATTTACAGGATCGATTCCACATGCTATAAATTTAATATAAATTTTTAAATATTATAAATATTTAAATATTAATTGTATGAATTTATATAATATATAGTATAATGTAAAGTTAGCACACCTACTGTAGATGTTGGGGTGCCCTTTGACGACATTCTATGTATTAGTAAAGTAATGTTTTTTAATAATTTTTTTTTTTTTGTCAAGGTTCTAAATTATTGACAAAAGTAATTGTAAACATCAATATTTTATAATAAATACTTGTACTGTATATTGTTTTTAGGGTACCAAAGGTTTAGAAGATTTTGTTGATAGTTTGAAGGTAAGTTGAATTTTTTTTTATTGTTATTTGGAATAATAGTCTTCTCAATTGTTTGACTTCTATTTATTTATCTATTTTTTTCTAGAGAAATGGTAAGCTCACTCTTTCTTTCAAATTTATGCTTAACCCTTTCACTAGAGAATAAGGTCCAAAGGGAAATTATAATTCCTTTGACAAAAAAATCTTTAAAAAAAAGTCTCATATTCAATTGGCAGCAGAAGATATAAAACATTGAAAGTATAGAAATTTCCATGACTTCCACAATAATGAATCTGCTAATCTCTCAGTTCCCCTTTACCTTTTCAAAATAGGAATTTTCCCTGGAGAAAAAAAAAATATTTATAGGGCAAGAATGGAGATTGATAAAGTGACGCTTTATTGTAAAATCTCATGTAGAGCACAAATGAATGAAATAAATTATATGCCTTCTATAGATTTAATCGTTCTCTGATGAACAAATAGGCTTTAATTTATATTATAAGGTTAAAAATTAAAGGTTTAAGTTAAGGTAAAGTGTGTACTAATTTATTATATCCTATATGTAACTAAAATATTTAAAATGAATGTAAAAATGTAAAATTTTTTAACAAAAATAGTTTGTGGGGGGGGGGGGAGGCTAAGTTAATTTCCATAAAATGTAAATTATGGACAAAAAAAATTTTTTCACAAAATTAAAAAATGTAGCATTTGTGATTAAAATTCTTGGCATTTTCAATAATTAGAAGTTTATTTTCGTTTCTGTGTTATGTTTTTCCTTTATCATTCTCTCTTTTATTTATTGATTCGATCCTTTTTTTTTTTAGAATGATCCAGATAAACAAATGCCTAAAGATGGTACTGTCCATGAATTAACAAGCAATGTAAGTATTAGATACAATAATTTACACTGTAACAAACAGTACGTTTATTTCAAATATCTGTATATTATTTATCATAGTCTTTTTGAAATATATTTTTTTCTTTAATTTATTTACTGTTATAGGCAATGATGTTTCTAGACCAGCTGTTGGAATACATTGATACAGTTGCATGTATGCTTTGTACTGCCCAAGGAAGAATTCAATCATTAGCCATGGATGCTGCCGGTGAAGCTATGAATGTGGGATCTGGTAAAGCAAAGAATTCAAACTCTTAACTTGCATATGTCATTGTTGGGCAGACTTTTGTAGGTCATCAGCTACTTATAAGTTTTCCCAAATGCCACCGTCCACCACATTTTTTTTTCTTTATATTTTTGATAAGCTTTTTTCTATTTTTCTGTTTGAATTTTTTTAACTATTATAACACTTAATTTATTTAAGCATTAAGAAAATGATTATCAGTACTCATAATCACAAAAATTAAATAAAATACATACAAATTTCAACTAACTGTTATGCAAATTAAGCAATTGAATTTAATACTGTTTAAAACCAAACTATGAGAGAAAATCATTACACAAAAGATGTGAAGATTAATCTAAAATCAATTGGAGATCTAGCAGTTAATCTTGATCTACTGTTGGCCCACCACTGGTCTATATGTTTGTATTATTTATTTTTAAAATCTATTCACAAAAGTCAGCAAATGGAAAAAAAGAATACCATTTGTCTGAATTTCGGTGTAACATATTTTAAAACAGTTTCAACAAAAGGCTGAATATTTCAAAGATAATGATGAATACTTATACAGAATTTTTAACTGGAGGATTAAAATTATTTCATAATATAGTTTAAAAAAATATAGTTTTGAGATTAACTTATTTGTCAGTATTCAAAATAAATGATTTAGCATAATGATCAAAACATATATAATGTCAAGCAAAATTACAGTATTTGCTTCAAAATGTGCTTAACTTTCTAATCATTGTCTTGAATATCTACTATACAGTATATCAACTCTTACTTTTTTAGGTCTGTCTCATTTTCACATATTTTTAAAAAATGTCACAGAGAGTCTGACCATGTTGGAACTCATTGCAAATGAAATTAGTCCAAACTGATCATCTTTTTGCTTTACTTGAAAAAAAAAAAAAATTTGAATAATGAGTTACTGTGACCTAATGTCAAAATTGCTTATCTGATACAAATTTAGTTAAAAAGTAAAAGGAATGATAGTATTTGATTTTTATAAATTTAATGGCTTAATAAATTAATCAAATTTTTTTATATTAGAAATTTAACTTTATTAAATAAATAATTTAGCCAAAATATTTTTTTATTTATAGAATAGAAGATTTAGACAAAATAATTCCTTTTAGCAAAAATAGTCTATTTATGAAATCAGTGTGTAGAAGACATATCAATATTTTGCATAAGCTACCTAAAGAAATATTTAACACAAACTGTTTATAATTTTAAACATTTTTTGATAAATTACCTAAAAGAATTTAGAGAAGAGTGAAGGATTGCAACAAATGAGAATTTATGTCTCTCTACTGAAGCTGAAGAATAGGGCGTTGAAAAAGAAAGAAAAAAAAGTGTTAATTTATAATAATTATGGAGAGTGAGGGCAGAGGGGAAGTGGAGTTGATTCTCTGATTAGGAGAATGAACAGGTATTTTAAGGATATAATAGTAATTGTTAGTTTGTGTATATTTGCAAAATTATTGATGTATTTTAATGTAACCAGGTTAATGTTTTGTGTGATACTGTATATAGTTTGATAAAAATCAAAGTTTACTGTACAGGCATTTTTATGCCTAAACCTTTAATTAATAAATGAATAAATAAAAATAAATTATCAAATAATTTTAGAATTAAAGTTAATTGATAATTGCATATTATCTTTGTCATTATATTTAAAATACATTTTCCATCTTTACATGTATATTATTTATACTTTAAAAGTTAAAGCAGATGGTATTTTTTTTAAGGTTATAAAATTTAATTATTCACAAAAGAAAATGAAAATCCTGTGAGAAAATTTCTTACTGCAAGCATTTGAATCCTATCCCAATTTATTATAGGTCTGGAATTTTTTATTTTTTTTGCCACAGCTTGAATAGATTCTTGTCTTGAGTAGACAGATTTTATTTTATTGTTTAATATACCATATATTTTACATCTTAGCTCTAAGCATTAAAAAGAAAATTAAATCCGAAGTCCAAGAGAATTTTTTTTGTCTCAAAGCCTCCTTCCCAGAAGTCATTTATCATGTTTTGATAAAGGAAAATTAACAAACAAAATATTTTAGAATGAGGAATTGGCTGATGATTATAATTTTCTTTAACAGAAAATGACTTATACTCTATGTAAAATAAGAAAGTATACCGCTTGAAACAATTTGTGAACTGTAATCACAATTGAAAACAAATATCTACACAATAAGAGAGTAGCAAAGTCTATATACTGGTACGGTTTGATACTCCTCAACCACTCATCATAGCACAATGAAGTTTGACTTGCTTGAAATCCTTGATAAAGTTGATCCAACTGATGCTATCTTTGCTTCCTACAACCTTAACTGCACTAGGAATGAATTTTTGAAAATTTAAGATAAAATAATTTAAGAAGTTTGCTAGATAACTACAAAGAAAAACTCAGTAACTCCAATTAATCCAGAAACAGCCCGTTATATATTTAAAACATTTTTGCAGCCACACGATGGTTTTTGCTAGTTTTTAATATTAAATGACCACATAATCATCTAATTTCATATTCGAACAATGTTACTTCTTAATAAATAAACAAGATGGTGGATGCTGAACAGCAAAGGCCTTAATAGCTGAATTGTAATAAAATAGTTTTATTGTCTTTATATAACATTGATTCCAAATATTTTACATATATACTGTAGTACTAAATCAAAATATGATAGTGCTTTTAATTATGACCGATGCAGTAATCAATATACTCTGCAGCACTGGTTCCCAAAGTGTGTGTCACGGTGCCCTGGAGAGCTGTGGTTTCCTCACAGGTGCGCCGCTAAATATTACAAAATTTTTATAATTTTATTTCCATTTTAAATTCAATTTGATAGGACCTAACATCTAGCGGACCTGGTGCAAATCAGTAACTCAGTAATAACTGTTCGCATACGTCTCTACAAATGGTTACTAGATGGCGCTCTACAAAAATTAAGTTTCTTGATTGTTTTGGTAGTTTCTCGAACATTCTCGGTACTTTGTGTTCGTAAAGTATACTTGTTAGAATTTGACAAGTACACTTGGGAAAACCTGGATTCAGCAAGGGCGCCGAGAATCGAAAAAGTTTGGTAACCTCTGATCTACAGAATTCAAATCGTGAATAGTGATTGCAAGCAATTATAAAGAGATTTTCAAATCTAACACTAAGTTGAATGGTCTAGTTCTGTTCTTTTCTAATAGCAAACTTAAAATAGTTAGGTGAGCGAGCATATCATTTTTATTGGCCATTATGTTTTGCAATACTCAAGAAAAAGCCCACCTCATGAGTAGGGCTAAAAAGTTAATTGCGAAACAGATTCAGTTAGCTTTGTCAGACTACATGAATGGAATGTATTGTGCAGTAACTGAGCTACTAAGTCAAAAAGTCAACTGTTGATGAATAAACCATTTATTTACATACTGTATAACAGCTTATCATTTTTCTAATTACTTGCGATCGACCTCAACAAAAAAAATGGCGATCAAACATACTCGCACCTAGAAGCGCAGCATTATGAACTTTGCATATGCATTTTATGAATATTTAAATTTCAAAATCTGATTTTTATGGGAATATCCGATATTTTAGCGTGTTTGATAAAGGGATGAAACCCATCCGATTCACAAAATGTGCATGTAAAAATATTTTAATTTTTTTCTGAGCTTTTTTCTGGTTTTGAAGATCGACTGAAATCGATCGGTTGAGCAGACCTGCTGTATAAGAACTAAACTTTTTACAATATAAACAGTTTAATTCTAAAAGTTTTTTTTTTAATAATGGTAAAAAGTTGTGAGCTTTTTTTTTTTTTTTTTTGGGGGGGGGGGGGGTGTGATAGGCAGGGCTATACATTATAATTATTTTAAGGTGACATCAAAGTTGTTTATCATATGTCTGTATGATATTTATGTAAAACATATTATTTTTTTTATCATTTTTAGAATCAACATATAAAGGGACTAATAAAGATAGTGTTGAAAATAAAAGAATTGTAGCCCAATACATGAGTAAGCTATTCTTTTTTCAATTGTTGTATTCTTTTTCTTTCTTTTTCCTGATTGTTTACTTTATTCTCAATGCATGAGCAACAGTCAAATTCAAATCTGGAACAGGTGCATAATGCTACCCTTGTATAATTAAAATGTAATAAAATAATTTTTTCTATTTATCCAAAATCGTTTAACCCAAAGATCCATATGAGCACCTATAAGTACTCTAGTGATTTTTTAATTACTTTGTGTGCATCAGAAAATTACTGAATTAAATAGCACAACATCTTTTTTTTTTTTATTGCACATGCTTGTGCTAAGTCGTTCCCCTTTCTCCTCATTCTAAGCCAATTCTTTCTTCGGTTGTAGTCTTTTCAAAGTTTGTTAAGAAAAGGAGAAAGCACTCAATCAGTTATGGAATGCACTTTGAATTTTTCCCCCCTCGGAATCTCTTACAGGACTTGTACAAAATTATTAACTACAAAGTTTGTATGTATGAAATTTAATTTATGGTCACTGAAAAATGTTTTTTTCTTTAGTCTTGATGAAAAAAATAAAGATTTGACCACTAAGACTTGACTAAAAACATGAGATGTCATGTATGCATTTTATAAGATTTGTCCTGAGGATTGATAATGCAAGGACTAGTAACTGCTACATATCATACATCTAGATATTTAGTGTACATTATGTACCGTACATGCTGTATATAATGTTCTATTTTAAGTTTAAATTATAAATTATTGTCAATAAAGCTACAATTTAAAAAAATAAAAACTGGAACAATAAATTCAAATCATGTTTATACATCTGTTTAATCTAGATTAATTACCGAAGTAAATGTCCATCAAACTCATTAAATATTAAAAGGTCTATTTATAAATTTCATACTTTCTCCAAGTTCAAGTAGAGGTAGTGAAAAAAAACCTTTCCTACTTTATATTAATAATCATTAGCCATATCTTGTCAGGCAAACATTTTCAACTCATTAGCAAAATTTTAGATTAACTAAACATGGTTGACAGAAGAAGAACTTTTAATTTAAAAAAAAAACAGACAATCTTCATCAAAACTAGTAGTCGAAAGTTTTGATTGTAAAAATTACAAAAATATTTAAAAAAAATAAAGACTTCCTAACCACATGATAGGCTTTTTTTTTTTTAGAAGAAGAAGAAAGGGATAAAACCATTGCAGCCAAAATATAAGATGCATTATGTATTTTTTTTTTAATTAATATTGTCCAGGATGCTTGAATATATTTTACGGCGATCTATTTTCTCCATAGGATAGCATGTTTTTTTTTTTTTTTTTTTGACATACATGGTTAATAAATTTTTAATTTCATAATTTTTAACTTACCATAGTTTAAAGCTATAAAATGCTAATTTTAATAAAATATGATTAAAGATAAGAATACATTTTTTTTTCTTTTTTTTTAAGTATTGAGGGAGCACCTGATAGATTTCTGATATGTCAATCAAAATAAAAAATGTCATCAAAAAAAATATTCTCGAGATGAGAATCAATAATTTTTATCCACAGAAATATATCAATGCATGGTAATTCAATCTGTTAATAGATTGTTTGATGTGATTTAGTTCTCTTCAAAGATACTTAGTGCTGCAATTTATTTTCATATGAGAAAAAAATATCTTGGAAGGAGAAACATTCAGAATGCACTGCCACTTTACAGTAAAATCTCATAAAGTGCAAAGAAGTTTATAAAATATGGATTGCATTTTTATTTGTGCCATCTATTTCATCACTCGGCGATACATATGGCGTACTATGAAAAGTACAATAGAAGTGAATAGGTACGCATAACTTTGTAAGGGTTACACTAAAAGGGAGGAAAAAAAGAAAAATAATTAAAATCTTTTGCAGTACGTTTGTACGTAATTAAGGTACTGTGACTACCATTCCCGATAATATTTGCTGAATTGCAAATTGCTCGAATCAAAAGCTGACATTCTGTGATATAAAAGGCATTTATTTATATTACAAACTATATATTTATTTTTTATCATTTTTTTTCTTTAATATTTTTATTTATTTTTCAATCTCCCATCTTGAAAATTTAAAAAAAACAAAAACAAGTCAATTGCTCAATAGACACAAATATTAATTGCATTGACTTGCTTTGAATAAATGGCACTTGTATATACTGAAAATGCACTGAATACAGTATATTTATAAATACAAGCACACCATAAACAGTATGTACTGTAAATAGCCTGACAAGAATGTACGTACTTATGGCCATTAATCAAAAATAGGAGAGGTAGGGTTAATTTATGTTGTATATATTTTACAAAATTAGTTTTTTTTTTTTTTTTTTGTTTGTTTTGTAAGGTGGGCAGGGCAGAATGAAGTTGGGGTGTAGTTTGCATATATGTATAGAGGCCTTATTTGTAATTCTTTTTAATTAATAAAATTAGGTTTATTTTAAGAGGATGGGCCCAGCTATTATAGGTTAAACCATTTACTACATTTCATATAAGGTATACAGTAGCTACAATTCTGGTGCTTATAGAAGATGCATGTATAGTATAATATACTGTACCTTTTTTTTTTTTTTTTTTGTTTTACTAAGCTTTTTATTGGGGGGGGGACATTATTTTAGAGTATTGCTGTTTTATTAACCGGTTTTTAAATTTTTTTAAAATGGGTTGTTAGGACAATGTGTAATCTGGCAATTTTTGAAAGTGCAAATGATGCACCTATGTTCCAATCAGCACTTGTTTAATGATTTATGGTACCCATACTGTATAAAGTATATACTGTAGATACTGTATATTCTTAACTTT
>PXIH01S0000899.1:34181-47120 GCA_003024985.2 Euperipatoides rowelli
AAATTTTTATTTGAATAATTACTTGAAGTGTCCATACTTGTGAAGCCCCTGCACGTGAACAGGGTGATGGCGCTACTGTAAATATATCCGTACTGATAAGGGCTCGTAAACCGGGTAACTCCTGTATTTTGTGTAAACACATTTTTTTTTTTAAAAAAAAAAGTTAGATTACATTTCAAACTCTCCTCCCATTCCCCTGATCACATATTGTCACATTTATCCTCCCCCCTCTCACATAATATAATTTATGGCTGATCTGGAATTAGATGGTAAATCTATAGATTAAAAGCAATAACATTAAATGGAAAGATGCTTATTTGAACATATTATCTTGCATCTATAGACTATAACTGTGTGATTATAGTCTTCTATTTATAGATCAAGTTCTGATGCTTTAAATAAATTTAGGTCACTGATTAGAGAGGGGTGGAGGGGTGTAAAAAATCTAGGTTATTTATATTTTTTAAAAAATGTATAAAATGTATACTCAAATCAATGAGGCCAATTCAACCAATTGTATATCTAGAGCAGGGGTTCCCAACCTTTTTATACCCAAGAGCACATTCTAAAATACCGTGTAGGGTGGCGGGCCCCATCTATATTTTCCATAATGAGGAAAATATATGCACAGATGTCAAAAACGCAGTAGAATCTGGATTGTATCGCCTGTATTTAGACAATTCTCTAACTATCCCCACCACTACTCAATTCAACCGTCTGTGTGCATTGCACTCAAGTTCATCTGTGTTAACTTGGTACAAAAGGTGGAATTAAAGAGGTCGATTTACAAGAAAACAACTGCCTAATATTGGTTGCCTAACCACTCACAATCTAAATCAATAGGATCCAGGCACCAGCAAGTTAACGTGAACAAGCTTTCATTTTGTGGTCGAACAGTGGTGGGCACACACAAATTAGTCAAAGGGTGCCATGGTGCCCGCGGGCACAGGGTTGGGAACCACTGATCTAGAGTAAGATAAATGGAGATATGTGTGTAAATTTTACTGGAGGGGGGAGGGGGTTGTTCGTAATCAATGAAATTTCTCTATACCAATCATATTACTCCTCTTATTTATAGTTGTCGTTCTATTGTGTAAAATAGTTTGATTTTACTCATTCTACTGATTTGCGAAGATTCATTTTCAAAGACGGTGTTATCAAACTAAATCGGATGCGGCAAGAACAAAAGTGTGTCCACTTATAAAGCTAAAAATATAATCGATTCAATGGCAAACAAGACAAAGAGCAAACAACTAGGTCTGCGTAAAAATTGGATTTTTCAATAACTACAGATGTTGATGGATGGCTCTCCATCTTTTAATTGCGTGTGACTGACTGCAAGTGTGAGCATGAAAACTATCAGTTTTTTTATGCAACGGAAGCATTACGTCAAATATAAAAGACTTTACTCTTTTTTAAATGAAGCTCTGGATGTTGTTGTTGTTTTTTTTTTTTAATGAAAAAAAAAAATATTTTTAGATATAGGGAGTGACCTCGTATTTTTTTATATGAATTAATTTCAAAGAAAGTCACTAAAATAATAATTCTCCACTTGGTTAAAAAAATGAATAAAAAATTATTTTAAGGTCAGAGGTCATATAAACGTTCCATTGAGCCCTGAGAGTATTTTGTGATGTCATCACTAGCAAGCAGCAGCAAGCAATTTGAGCAATCTTTCACAGCGTAGAAACAACCTACATTAGCCATGTATCAATCATGTTAGGTTCTTCCGTTTATTTTTTTAATAATTCAACTATTTAATTTAACTCGTTATGGATGGCGAAGATATTTCAACTATACAATTCCTAGAGTGATAATTCTTACCAATTTGACCCCCTTGGCAGGGGAAGAATAGTGTCGGAACATTATCATCTGATGGGACTGTAATTATGGATGAACACGAGAAACACACCCACATAGACTGGTTGATTTAATTTTATATAATCATATTTATAAATTAAACATATTTAAATAAAAAATATCAGTAAGAAGCTTTAAAAAAATTCATGCACTAAAAGTAAAAAGGGGAGTAAGGGGGCTGATGTCAAATAAATTACCCCCTTTTTTTTTGGTTAATGATTATGCCTAGTAATCTGTTTTTCCTGTATCTTGTTTTGAAGTTAATATTTTGTTGAAGATCTACTTATAAGAATGACATGAGCTGAAATATTTTGATAGATATATGGTGGGTCAAGTTCCATAAGCTACTCACCAATATGGCCGACGGTAGTAAGTTGAAATTATCTAAATTGGCGCTCAGCAAAGGATTATTTAATTTCTAGATTATCTTGGCGTTCAGGGTTATGGTAAGGTTATGACTGTAAAGGGAATATACTAAAATCGGTGAGAAAAAATTGTAATTCCACATGTAACTACATTTTAGTTGTCGTGCAACTCATAACGTTAAGTTGGTGAGCAGATAACTGATCCTGACCTATATGGGTGCATAATGGGCCAATTCATCTGTGGAAATTTAGGTCACATAGTAATATAAAGTCTGACTATTGTTGATTTTTAAACTGTGTACAGGCATTTTTTTAATATTTAACTATAATTGATTTGATAGCCTACATGTTGGACTTCTGTATAAAAGGCCTATTAGTTGACCCTGTTTGTAGTGAACTCCATATTATTTCACCTATCCACTTTATCTCCATATGTCAAATATTATATTTAACATATATTTTTAATAATTAATATACATATAACAAAAGTCAATTCAAGTTCGATATTTACGATTTTAAGATAAGAATTTTTTTTAAAAAAAATCCAATCCATTAATAGATTAAAAGAGTTGAAAAAAATATCTTGAGGCTATTTTTTATTCCTGCATTATACAAAAACAATTTACATAATTAAACATCAAGCAGATCAATGTATTAAAAAAAATCCTAATCAAACAGAGATGTAACATTTTTAAAAAAGAATTTCAAAGAATTAAAGGATAACTCAACATTATACACAACATCAAATATTTAGTAAATGGAACTACGATCGTATTACTGCGGTATAAGATTTAAACACATGTCCATCTGTCCGAGGCAGTTCACCTGTCCAGATGACAGGTAAACCTTTTCAACATCAATTTTGTTAGACTACTTTACAATGATTTTGATGAGAGATATGCAGTAAAAACTACTGGTGAAAATAAATATGGGGATGGGGTAAATAAGGGGCCCAATACGAGTTACTGGGTTTTTGGTAATTTTGGTGAAGAATTAGGCAACAAATATTTTGGTGAATTCTATGCATCGGAGGATTTGGCAATGGGGAATTTTAGCGAATGAGGGTTAGGATTAAAATACACAAACATGCACTAAAACTATTAAGGCTAACAATAGTCGAATAAGATTAGCAGAATTAGTTGTGGCAAAAAAATGAAAGAGTAAGAAAGAAACTTTATCGCCAAAATCTATGCTCCATTCTACAGAATCTCCGTCGTCAAAACTTTCTACACAAAGAATTTGCAATATATCCGTTGCCAAAATATCGTAAAATCTGGTTTTAGTACTAGTGACTTTAGACACCATTTTTGTTTTTATGGTAACCTGCGTACAATTGTACCAATGATGGTTCATCAGTATAATATGTTAGTAACTTAACTAATTTTTATTTAAAGTGAATATTTTTTTTACAGTAATAGTCCATAGTAAGTAGTGACTAACTGTTATTTCAATTCAGATAAGCGGTTATATACTGTCCTCAGTATATAAGATTTTCCAATGATAAAAAAAATATTGTTCTAGGCCCTAAGGAGGGGTCAATAAAGAAATTAAATGTGTTAACCATAGATGTTTTTTTTTTTTTTTTTTTTTCTACTTTTTACACTCAGGGATGTCAAGAGAGTATCCCACTAACAAAAATTGGAACCACGTGCATTGCTTTGAATCTGAGAATTCCGTTATATCCTATGCGGCTGCCTAATTTTTTTCAAATTTTTACCCTGACATTTTAGAATACCACCATTAGTATATTAGTAGTAGTACAAATGCTGCTGGTAATAGTATTGAAACGAACTGGTGCTATGCTCAAATGACCAATGGAAATACACATACATTTAAGGGACTACAAATTTATAATTCCTGGTTGTAATAGTGAGAATTTGCTTTATTAAAAGTCATTTTTGTATTTTTTGTTCAAATTTTTGTGTACTTATTTTATATGATCATTACCCTAAAACTTGCTTTATCCTAAATTGCACCCTAGACTCACCAAAATTACACTAAAATAGGGTCAATACCCTAGAATTCACACTAGCGCCTGGGTATCAAACTTATCATTGCCTAATCCTCCTAAAACTGGGTGTTGATTGGTTAACGGTTGGGTCAATGGAAGTTATGTCAATATCAAAAATGGTGGGGAGAAAATATTTGCACCTTTTGATTATCATAGGGTTGGGGCAGAGTAAATTTCACACGTAGTTAGAGTTAGGGTAAGAGTAAGGTTAGGACAAAAATAATAATTAAAAAAAAACATCTGAGCCCATACGCTATTTGTGAGGAATGTGCAATGGTAAGTTTAATAGCCAGACGCTAGTGAATTCACAGCACTGACCACGTGATCTATTTGGAATAAATTTATTGTTAACTGAATATTAAAAACTTTTTAAATAATTAAATAAAAACTAGCTATATTTAGTACACAAATGTTGAAATAAAAATAACCAACTATTAATATCATTTCGATACAATGAAAATGAATCAGTTATCAAAACAAAATAACGTGGCATTGTAATTCATTTTTCAATAAACTTGAAAACAAAACAATTTTTCCTGCAGATTAATCAAATGTTTATAAAGCAATTTGAAGTTATTTTTAGACGGGAGTTTTGAATTAGTCTAGTATAAATGCAATTTTGTCAGCAGTCGTTGGATATTATCTGTATTTGTAATCCAATCAAATAACATATTTAAATAAATAGCTCCGGTGGATTTTGCTACAACTCCCTATGCAGTTTACCAGTTAAGCCTATTTGAATCGTAGACGGGGAAATTAAAGCTACTGTTTGACAAACTAAGACTGATGTCAAATCTCTACAGAAAATAGGAAAAATATAGTTTAGCAAATTATGTTGCTTATTAAAATCTTTCCATAGATTAAACTAAATAAGTTTAAGTGGTAATCATTTATCATTTTCTCAACGGTTAGAAATTGGGAACAGTAATATTGAAAGGAAGATGCGAAATACTGTACGTCATTCTCATACGTCATTAACCCTTTGACTATCACAATTTTCCCTGATTGGATAAGAGAAATTATTTCCTGTGTACAGGGGCATCAAAAATCTTATGAAAATTTATTCCAAAGTGAAAAGCACGATCATAAAAATGTGTTTGAACTCATAAATTTCATAGCAGTTCAATGGCAAATGTACAAATCCCATAACAGCTGGCATTGAAACAAAAAAATAGAGTGCAAAGCATAGTTATAATAATATATTGTGTTAGCACTCATAAAAGTGACAATTTGTGCAAATTCCATAATAGCTGGCAGTGAAAAAAAAATCCAAAATACAAAGCATAGCCATATAAATAACTGTGTTCATACTCTCATAAGAGACAATTTGTCAAATCCCATAAGAGCTGGTAGTAAAAAAATTTCAAATTGCAAAGTATAGTAGTCATAATAGTTATAGTCATGACAATTTGTTCAAATTCCATACAGCTGATTGTAAAAAAAAAAATTAAAAATGCAAAGCATAGTCATAATAATTTTGTTCGCACTCATAAAGGTGACAATTGGTGCAAATCCAATAAAAGCTGGCAGTGAAAAAAAATTCAAGTCTAAAGCATGTCATAATAGTTGGACAATTTAAGAGCTGACTGCAGAAATTCAAAGTATAAAGCATAGTCATCATAGTTGTGTTTGCACTCATAAAAGATGACAATTTGTGCAAATGCCATAAGAGCTGGCATTGAAAAAAAAATCAAAATTCAAAACAGTCATAAGTGCTATATTTGCACTTATATATCCCACAACTGATTGAGTTGGGTCATCTTTCTACTTCTCTTAGTGTACTTTTAAAATACAATAGAGAGGACAAAATGTCACCAAGAATGAGGAATATGAAGAATGACTTTAACTATCTATTCCATAGAAATATTAGTGAAGCAGACGTATTTTTACGCACAAGTGAAACAAAAAAGACTGCAATCACATCACTTGCACAAATCATTAAAGACTCACAATGAATCGGAGTATTTGAGTGAATAATTTCTATGATTTGGAAAAAGGAAAGCTTCAACTTTTTAAGCCATTAAGTGAATGGAATGATAGAAACTTTTTTGGTATCTCCCCCATTCATATTTCTATCTCATGAATATTGGGCCAATTAATCTATATTTTTGGGGAGAGGTGGTAGAGTGGGGGAGAGTATTATGGGGTGAGAATCAATCAGTGATTCATTGTCTCCTGACTGAGTCAATTGCCTGTTAAACTAAATTTTCATGAAAGAAATGGAATCTGAAGACTGGAGCACCTACAGAGTGAGAGGGAAAACTCACCCACCCCACCTCTCTTACACCCTCAAACCCCGATGAGGCCACCACCCTTGACACTAGTTGATCAAGGCAGTACAGTGCCTTCTATGCAATTGCACAATTCTGCCAGTTCTAGAAAACCTTCAGATGGATTAAAGTATTAACCAACATTTAGGGAGGGGTGACTGTGGTGTATTTATATATTGAATACCACAGTGAACAATTAGTCATACTCTGTCCATTTATTGCAGGCTTTTAGAACAGCATTCGTAGTAATGATTCAGAGCCGAGTAGTTCACTCATAAGTTATAGCAAATTTACTATATCGAAAAAAATTAAAGAAAAACTATTTCAGATATTAATTTAAAATTGATTAAAACAGAAAGTAGATGAGAATGTGCCTTCTGGCTCCATTTGGGTTTTTTCAAGATGGCGGAACTTCGACTGTTTCTTAAACGTAGAAGAGGTTTTAATGTCCATATATGGGCATATGACATCCCATTATATCACTTTTGGTTTTTTGCCCCACCCAATTGCAATGTGTAGTGACATCACTTCTAGTGTTTCTTGCCGCCATCTTGGATATGACATCATTTCCGGATGCTACTATTTCCAGATGCCCCATCCAGGTCTTTTCAAGATGGCGGAACTTCTGCTTGTTTCTTAAAAGTAGAATATGTCCATATATGGGCATATGACATCACATTATATCACTTTTGGTTTTTGCCCAACCTAATTCCAATGTGTAGTGACATCACTTCTGGTATTTCTTGCCGCCACCTTGGATATGACATCATTTCCGGATACCACTATTTCCGGATGTCCATTCTGGTCTTTTCAAGATGGCTGAACTTCTGCCTGTTTCTTATAAGTAGAAGAGGTTTTTATGCAATATATGGGCATATGACATCACATATCACTTTTGGTTTTCGCCCCACCCAACTCCAATGTGCAGTGACATCACTTCTGGAATTTCTTTCCGCCATCTTGGATATGACATCATTTCCGGACGCCACTATTTCGAGATGCCACTATTCCCGAATAGCACTATATACACTGTACATTATGAGATTTATGATTTTATGGCTTTGCTTTACACTTAAAATTTTTTTTCACTGCAATGTCTTACCACAATAATAAGCAAGTTATTGAGTGAAAACTTGGATTAACACATGGCATGATTATATGATAGGATATGTATAATTTACTTGTGTAAAAGGGTTAAATCATTTGAGTACTGCAACGCTGTCACTTAAAAAAAATTATTGATAATATTCAAAACAGAATACCAAGTATTTCCAAACTAGAGTGATTCCAACAAATCCAAAATCGAAATTAAAGTTTCAGCTACTTCTCTCGAATATTTACAAATCAAATCTGACAGTAATTTTATTAACTTTTAATGTCAAATATGTTTTCCCTTCCACTCTTCTCTCTATATAAAAATATAGTAGTCATAACTGCCTCGACATAAATCAAAAATAAAAATTCAATTATTTCCTCATGCTGTCAAATCTCAGATTATCTTTTGTTTTTAATTAATAAAATATTTAAATACGAAAACATTTGATTCCAAAGGTAATTAATTACTTATAACATCAATAAAAACTTTGTTTTAAATTTTTCTTTGGGGTAGGGAGGAAAGAAAAGAAACTAATAATAAAGGAATATGGCTGGAGGTGAAATTGAAATTTTCTTCATTTTTTTTTTTTTTATTTTTTTTTTTTATTTAACATTGAATATAGGTAAATGTTGTTTATTTATCTAAACAGGTACTTTCCCCCACGGGCGACTCAAAATAAATATTTTAAAATACATAGTAAATTCTTCTAGTTATGGAGTAGACAATGTCAACTTACCAATCAATCAATCATTTTAGATTATTAATAAGTAAAATATTTTAAAGATTAAAAGAACAAAAAAATGAGTGTGGAGGGACCCCCTCCCTCCACACTCATTTTTTTGTTCTTTTAACAGGGGGTGCGGGTTATATTTTAAATTAAAATAACTAAACTAAAACAAAACAAAAAAAATTCAAATTCTCAGAAATCTTTCGATTTTTAATCCTTATGTTCTGCAGTATAATAATTTCAAGCCTCAATTTGAATACAATATATTTAATATTGCACAGTTCCTATAATAAGAAAACAGCCCCTCAAAACCCTGAATTCGGGCAGACAGTGAATGTCACGTTATGAAATTAAGCAAGTGGAAAATATTATAACAATATATAAATAAAAATTAGAAGAAAATGGTTATAAAAATTTAAAAATGGAAATTTTCTTAAATTAATATGGTAGGTGCTGCACTCTGGTGAAACTTTGAAAATATGTGTTGATGATTTATAATATTATTAAGCGGTGTCAGTTGAAGTGTGCACATTTCGTGAGTCGTGAGCCCTTGTTCAAATCATATTTATTATTTGATTAATTTTCATAAAATAGCCAAAAAATCCTGAAATTATGGATTAGGCAGCATAATGGACCCTCTGGTAGGCATTGGGATCCCGGGGAGTGTCCATAGACAAATTTTATAAACTAGCAAAAGAAAGCATGTCGTGGATACAAATAAGTTTAAAAATGTATCAAAGGCTTTTACTGGAATAATTGGAGCTATGGGGTTTGCCACAGAGTTGGACAGCAAACTTCACAAGATCTCCAAATAACATCAGTACATCAGTCAGATCTGCTTTAGCAGGGCTTTCAAGTAAATCAAACATCATTGCTTAGGATGAGTGGTTGAGAAGGAGGAGTAGCAAACCTTACCAATATACAGACATTTCTATTCTTTTAGGATGACGACACACAGAACATTCCTTGCATTGTGATAAAAAAATATGACTATCATTAGGTTGCTATACAGAATGATTGTTGCTTTGTGGTAGTATTTTTTTTTATTACCTTTTATTCATACTAGGTGGCATCACTATATTTTAGATATACTGTCTGTCAACACCTATCTCAGTTTACAACCAACATTAAGATAGGGGTAACCCAAATTGTTGGTATAGTAATTCTATTTAGTTTATGGGGGGAAATAAGCGTTAAGGTAGATGGTTTCATCTTTTGAACTTAATTCGAGTTAGAGCAGGTCGGTTTCAAAATCATTACCATGGTTTGAGAATTTAGCCTGATCATTTATGTGAATGTTAACATCTTTGGACGAATTGCTTCTACTTATTCAAACAAATTACAAACAAAAGTTTATTTTTATTCATAAATTTCGGAAAATTTCTGGCTATATTTATTTGTCCAATAAAAGATAAAGTCACACGCCTAAAAATGTATAGGTGTAATTGTTTTGTAAATACGGCACGGGTTCCCGAAACTACCCAAATTTTCGTGTACCCAAAAAAAAAAAACCTTGACAACCTGAAAAAAATCCTAACGATAATTATCAATCTGATGAAATTTAAAAAAAACTCAACCAGGCCGAACAATTGGGTTGGGGGTTTTTATGGGTCAGGTCGGGTTTATTTATGGGTGCCCGAAAATTCTGGTAGTTTTGGGTAAACATACAGGACTTTGCTGCATACATTCATAGACCGGACGTAGAAAGTAACCGATGCTATGAAACTTGCATTGTACGACCTACGTGGCCCATTCATTGAAAATAATATATTTTTTAAAAAAAAAAGATGTGTTGATTCCAACGGCAGGCATATTAACAATTTTTAAAGGAGGCTTAATATTTTTTTCCCACCGCAGATCCCCGAAAACCACCACAATTAAATATTGTTTCCAATGTGGAAATCCCGTTGAAACTATGTTTTAAAAATTGTTTGCGTCACCGCAGCACAACAGATATTTGTGAATGGTACTGGCTTTTTATACAGACTGTGGCTATAGAGTGCAGAGGCACGTAATATAGTCCACAACAGACTTTACCGTTAATAGCTGTTATTTCAAACAATTTTATAATCTTGAGAAAAAATTATTAATAATATAGAAATGTTTAAAAAGAATAATAAAATTAATTAAAAATATTTGCAATTATACAAATTATTATTATGTTTGCTAATGAATACAAAACCATTAATATATATATATATATTTTCCACCTCATTTAAATTTCCATTAGATTAAATTCCAGATGAGATGTTTGAGATACCATAAATGTAAAACAATTGTGTTCACTGTTGAAATTTTAGTGATTTTTTTTCCCAGCCAGTAAACAAGGTTTTTTTTTTATATTATTATAATAATGAATCATTCATTGTTCAAGACTTAATAGAGATGATTTCTGCAAGAGGGAGGGATGGGGGATAAAATAATGAAGATAGATTGAACAACAAAAGAAGGACAAAATCTTTTTACCAGCTAATTATAATTTCTGATATTAGCTCAAAAATAATAATAATAAAAATACAACTTCAATCCTCAAGAATGCCTGAGAGGCACAGGAGGCAGGGGGAAAATATTAGATTCATTATCTAATAGATCTTTTTTTAATGAGGATGTTGAATGATGTAAGGGTTATATATGTGTTTATATTATGTTAGAAAATTTTTATTTCATTGAGAAATTAAATTTTCAAATTTAAAAAAAAATATGGGTTATTGTACAATTTTAGTTACTGCTAATAAATATTTATTTATTTATTTATTGGAAGGATAATCATCAATGCCCGGCACAATACTATTTAGGTATACATGAGGTTCAAGTATTCCCTAAGCAATCCAGACATCTTCTCCATGGTTAGGTTTCTGGGGAAGCACATAATACCTGGTGATGGCCAGGGAAGGCTCCGGGAGGGGATGTCGGCTTAGTAGGAATTGGGCACGACAAAGGTTAAGGGGATAAGAAGGAAGGTTGGCCTAGTGCAGCCGGACGAAGAAGCTATTTATGGGAATGAACAATAAAAAGGCTGAAGACTGGTCTTTGGCTAAGCTCGATCTCAATCTTTTGTTCTTAAGGAGGTGGAGGATATTATAAAATATTATATCACCATGTATGTTGAAATGAGGCAATTTACTGTACATACTTTATATCAGTGTTTTCCATATATTGTTCTATGGAATCCAGAGTTCCATGAAACCCTGAAGTTTCATGGAACTCTGAAGTTCCATGTAACTCTTAAATTCCATGGAACTCTGAAGTTCCATGTAAATCTTAAGTTCCGTGTGAATCTTAAGTTCCATCGAACTCTGAAGTTCCATGAGGTGAATATTAAGGTTCTGTGAGAAATTTTCAGCACAAGATTTAGACATTTAAACAAAAAAAAAAAGGAAAAAAAAGTATTTCAATACTGAAGGATTTTAAGTATAGCAAGGTGTAACTAACTGCAGAAGTGAAATCAGCACAGAAAAGACACTATGGAGTGGTGCACTTGACCTTGTGCTAGTGAATCCACTATTCTGGCTGAAACTCAAGTTAGGGGGGGGGGGGGGCACAATTTTTTTTATCAAGTATGAAACTTTTATGGCCAAATTTAATTGGGAAATATTAATTTTGAGAATCCTGTGAGGGGTTCAATTTTTGTACTCCTGTCAATGTTGAATCACATTATATATTTGGGGCATTGGTCAAATTCAGTGTTGCAAAACAACAAGCTTTTTTTTTTTTTTAAAGGAACATTATTAGAAGCAGTTCCTTTCGAAGGAACAGACACCTGGAACTAACTATTTTGTTAATGTGAGTTGATGGCCATTCCTTTCTATACCACAGAATATTAAAATTAGCTTACACTTGTAAAAAAAAGAACTCATTAAAAATATTTTATATAATCATATTGAGCTAACATTTAAATAGTCTAATTGTATACCATAAACGCAATAATAACGCCCCCTCTCCTCTACCCTCAGGTCATTGTTGAAAATATGTGTTATCTCACTAGTTCTTTTCTCTCATGATTTACACTAGTCCCAAGCTAAATTATAATTTGGGACTTTAAAATGAAATAAATGTTATATCTATTTCAAATAAAAATAAAAAGTTACTCTTATAATTTCCTATATTATTTGCAGACATAATGATCTGCCAATCTTAAGTAGATGCACCTTAAGCAAAACTAAATATCTTATAAATTAGAGTGTTAAAATTGCTAACTAAGCCATTGTTTATTCTGGAAAAAGAACTTAAACATAGAACTAGTTCTTTTTTCCTTTTTTTTTTTTTTTACAAAAAAAAAAATAGAACTGAGACAAGTTAACTTTGAACTAGAACTGGAACCAGTATATTCTGAACTAGTATTAGAACCACTTCATTTTGAGATAGAACTGGAACCAGTACATTTTAAACTAGTACTGGAACTAGTTCATTTTGAACTAGAACTGGAACAAGTACATTTAAAACTAGAACTGGAACCACTTCATTTTGAGCTAGACATGGAACCAGTTCATTTTGAACTAGTGCTGGAACCACTTAATTTTGAGCTAGACCTGGAACCAGTTCATTTTGAACTAGTTATGGAACCACTTCATTTTGAGCTAGACCTGGAACCAGTTCATTTTGAACTAGTA
>PXIH01S0000904.1:12366-23878 GCA_003024985.2 Euperipatoides rowelli
TACAAGAATAAATTTTTTAAAAAAATTTATAGAAGAAAACAAAAATAAAAATAGTTTTGACCTTTTTAAAAATCTAAAAGAACTGAAATAAGCAAGTTATTAAATTATAACAATGAACTGATTTATGATAGTAAAGAAATTTGTGAAATTTTAGCTATTTTTTTGCAAGATATAATAAAATATACAATAAAAGAATTTTAAAAGATAAGGAAACTGAAATTTGGTTTACAAATGAACATGAAATCAAACAAATTATAAAAAGTTTAAAAGATTCAATGTCCACAGGAAAAGACAAGATTCCAAATTATTTTATAAAAAGAAATTCAAATTTTTTCACTTCATTCTTAATATTACTTCGCAGAAATGTACGGTTTCATTAAAGGGAAATCAACCATTACCAATCTTTTGTCAATTATTGACATGTTAATAAGGAATGATTCTAAAGGAATTGCAACAGATATAATTTACATTGATTTATCAGCGGCTTATGACACCATAATCAATGATAACCTTTTAGAAAAATTAATAAATGATAAATTTCCATTATATGTGATTAGATAAGTAAAAAATTACTTAGAAAATAGAAAAATTATGGTTAAAACAAATGAGGCAACATCTAACATACATATAATTAATAGAGGGATTCCACAAGGGAGTGTAATGTCAGCCTTATTGTTTAATGTATTTTTTAGAGAAATTGCAAAATAATTTCAATTTGATAGTTTAATATACGCTGACGACGTAAAGATGTTCGTTCAGAGGTATAACAAAACAAATGATTTAGACTACAAAGAACTACAGAATAAATTGAATACTTTTATAGAATTATGTAAAAGAAATGGATTAGAGATAAAGATAAAACAAACATTCTGCATATAGGTAAAAAAAAATTAAATTTAGATTATTTTATTGGTTCTAATAAAATTGTTTCATTGGAATTAGTTAAAGATTTGGGGATATTATTTGATAAAAATCTTAAATTTGAAAACCATTTTTCCAGTATTAGCAGTCAGATTAAAAGAAAATTTGGTTTTTTGAAAAACAACATTAGATACATGAATAAGGATATTTTTGAGACGGTATTACTTACAACCATTAATTGATTACAGTCAACTGTAGTTTTTCCAAAGAATAAATTTATAAAACAATTAGATAATACTTATAGACAAATGACAAAAAAAAATTTTTAAATTTAGTTTCAAAGAGTTTTTAAATTTAGTTTCAAAGAGTTTTTAAATTTAGTTTTAAAGTGATTAAGAACAAATTAGATGTGTACATCAAAGCAAATGAGAATTAATGATGTTTATTGTTATGGATGTATTTAAGAAATTTTAATTATTTTTGTTTTTAGAATAGAGTAGATGTTAGATAATTGTTTTTGTAATTGAATATGTACTGTATATTTATATGTTTTGTATTGTGAATTATGGTTTGGGAATTTTATTCCTATACAGCTGTACATGCACTTTTCTAAACTTCTATCATAGCTATTGTATAGAAGTGCAGGCTAATTCATTATATTTTGCATGGTACATATAGTAGGTACAATTATAATCTTTTAATTTAATATTTTTCTAATTTAATTTTTTATAAGTATTGATTTACTAAAATTGTAGCATTATAATTTTAATTCTTTGTTAATGATGTCAGATGAGGTAACAGATAACAATAATGCCTCATACGGTTGACCAAATTTAAACTGTATCCCCCCCCCCCCCATCTTTTCCTCCAACCAATTTCTTTTATGTGTGTGAGTAGATGTATTTGATATATTCTAGCGCACTTTTGGTCATGCGCAATAGGTCACTTTTTCTAGTGATTTCAGTCATGCTTACTAAGTCACTTTTTCTAGCACACATTACCCATAATACAGATGGTGGACATTTATTATTTATTATTATTGCGTTTATTTGACAAAACAAATATATAACATTATATACATTTAAAATAATAGGAATAATTTACAATTCTATTTGGAACTCTAGCCCAGCAGTTGGATATGAATTCCAATTACAATAAATTAAAAATGATTGGATTACTTAGGAAATAAAATGAAAATAAAGTAAAACAACAGATTATCCTTTCTGCCATAAAATCACAATCTTTCAACGATTAAATTGTCAATTTCACCAGTTTCATGTATCAATGCATGTATTATTATAACGTTCTTATAGCTTCTGCTTTAGCATCCCTCGGTCACTCTATGTCACCATCAGTCACACTTTTTGAAAATACTAATGAAAAAGGTCCAATCGGCAATCATCACTGAAGAGATCAACTAAAAAGTTCTATTAGCTGACCAGGTGATTCAACTCGCCAAACAAATGTGTAACAGTTAATAATTCCCAGGGCTCTGGATATGCTGATTTGCCTAGATGAACGTTTATGAAACAACTCACAATACGGTACATATTGCAGTTCTCAAAACCCAAATCCATTGCTTTAGAATCAATCCCAACCTTTGGAACATACCAATCATTAACACATACAAAATAAAATGTAAAAACAAAATATTACTATTATCAAACAAAAAAACTATTTACAGGATAACGAAAGCAGCCATTACGTCGCTTTAACCGGAAGCAAAGTACACTACCCATAATGCAGATGGTGGGGATTTCTTGGACACATTACCCACAATGCAAAAAAATCCAAGATTGCCAACCAAAATCTTTTTCAAAAAATGAAAAACAAAAATCAAAATTTTGAAATTTTTTAATTTCATTATAATTCGAGATTTGATTTATCTTAGTAGTGTGAAATATGTTTATAAAAGGACAAGTTCATATCTTCAAAGGGGTGGAAGCTATGGATTCCAATAAAATTGAAAATTTAAAAAATGCTCCAATCAACTTGTAATTTTATAGGTAGGTTAGAATATATATTTAAATGATGGAAATAAAATTACAACCTTGTAAGTTATTAGATGTGGGTGCTATGAATGGTTTAAAAATTAATATGGTTATGAACGTTATGGTTGAGGCCTATTTTGAAATATTGTAATATTCATAGCACCCACATTTAATAACTTATGAGGTTGTAATTTTATTTCTGTCATTTACGGTAAATATCTATACTAACCTACCTATAAAATTACAAGTTGATTGGAGAATTTTTTTAAAATTTCTATTTTATCGGAATCCATACCTTCCGCCCCTTTGAAGATATGAACTAGTCATTTCATTAACATATTTCACACTACTAAGATAAATCAAATCTCGAATTATAATGAAATGTGAGAATTTTCAAATTTGTAATTTTTTTTTTTAATTTTTTTGAAGAAATTTTTGGTCGGCCATCTTGGATTTTTGCATTGTGGGTAATGTGTCCTAGAAATCCCCACCATCTGCATTTTGGGTAATGTGCGCTAGAAATCCTCACCATCTGCATTATGGGTAATGTGCGCTAGAAAAAGTGACTTACTGAGCATGACTGAAAATGCGCTAGAAAAAGTGACCTACTGTGCATGACCAGGAGTGTGCCAGAACGCACAAATATTATCTGCTTGGGACAAGTGGTCTTTTTTGAAATTTTGCAAACCTGCACAATTGTAATTTAAAAACACCAGAATTGTCACCAATTTTTTAAAAAAAAATATACAGTAAACTGTGTTTATTTATTCCATCAAAAGATCATGTGTGTTAATGGAACATTAAAAATGACCAACAGCTCTATCATAATGCTGCACAAAGTCATGATGACCAGTAGCGACACCTGCACTTTAATAACAGGTGACCATCAGGCTATTCACATGCATCTCATAGCATGTAGCCTGTGCTGCCTGTTATTAAATGAGATTTTCTGAAATTAAGAGCTGTGGATTGAAAATGTTATCTGTATTTGCAAGTACTTACTGCACATCTGTGAATTTATTTTTTCAGATTTATATTTCATTAAAAACAAATTTAGTTTAAGTGAAAATCAAATCGGCCAATTGCTTTGATTAACAATGACAAAACTTGAGTCTAAAATTGTGACTAATGTCAATGCTATGTGACACATTAGCGATATTTTAAACTATGGTGAGTGTAATGCTAATTTTTTGTTAAGTATTATAGTGATGTGAATATATAATAAAATTATAAATTGTATAATTCGATCACGGTTCTAAAATAATTGTGTAGCAAATGAGGACTGCAAAATATTTTTTTTTTGTAAAATTAGTATTTTTCTGTACGCCATTATAAAAAGGCTGAGAAATCCTTGGGGTCGAGAGGCCTCTAGGCCACCATAAGTCTAGTTGTTTTGAGCTTATGACAATCTAGCGTTCAGCAAATGGCTGTGAAATAAATTAATTTTAAGGGATAATCAATTTTGAAATCTGTTTTAAAAATAATTCAACGGTGTGAATTTACTTACTTTTCTTCTTCTTTTCTTCATATGCAGCTAATCTTTCTTGCCTTAATTTTTCAGCTTCCTCTTCATTCTAAAATAAAAGTTGTGTACATATTATACGCTTAATATTGGTAATAAACGTTTGATAAGATTTTTTAAAAGCTTTAATTTAAGAGCAAGCTTAGATGACAAACACAAAATCAAATTCAAAGCTTTATATGTTGAATATAAATGAATAAAAATTTTTTTTTTTTTTTAAAAAGGTTTGAAAAATATATTAACCTATTAATTATTGTACATGGACAAGTAGATAAAAATGTGACTATTGAACTCCTCCCTCACCTCCCAAAAAAAAGTCTTTGCAAACTCTTTTATGACTTTACTTGCACGACGCAGACACCACCGTTACATATGTACTGTATGTGCATTGAAGAGAGACCAAATCAGGTACAGTAGATAATTTTTTTCCTTACCTGTACTTCAATGCTTAACTGAGAGAATATGACATGTTGGCTTGAAACAGCAGCACAAAGTCAGTCACCATCTCATTTTTAAAAAAAAANNCCCCCCCCCCCCTCTCCTTTCAATGATATGCAGCCAACACCATATTTATGAACAAAATAAAAATCCATATACTGTATTTGGACAAATAATAAAAATTGGGGACATGTAAGTGAAATTTGGGGATCAATTGCTCAAGGGAATTTTTTTTCAATTTTAAAACCTAATATGTAAATAAAAAAACTGATAAATGAAGACAAACCGATTGATTAATCTATATCTGGACAACTTTTTTTTTGTTCCTGTATTAAATTTTGCAATCAAGTTTAAAAAAATTTAATTATATTGTAAAAAGTAATGGACTATTATTCTAGTTTTCTTTAAATTTGTAGTGCTGTATACTAGAAATTTTGCTTGTTAAGTACTCATATGTCGAGAATAATTCAACATCGTTAAATTCATATTAAAAACACAGAAAGTAGCCTGTACTAAAAAAAAACTACGGCCCTTATCCTGCTCTGTTCATCATTTATGATTGTAAAAATATATGAAATCACATGTCTCCAGATGCTTACTATTCCTACACAGAGATTACTCACAACTCTTATACTGTTCAAGTCCAAAAAGACCGCAAAACACGACAATTGCACGCTTAAACATGAAAGGTTCGTCTCACCAACCATGTTATCAATCAAATTGAATCATGGAGTTTTGGAGAAATAAAATGTATTTAATTCATGTAAATAATGCTAAAGATGAAGAAATGTCTAATAATAGGTGGTAAAATAATTATTTGAATGTTAATAAAAATAGTTTAAATGACTTAACAATCATTACCTCGTCATCAGAACCAAACAAATCAATATCGTCTTCATCAGCTACAACAGGTTCGGCATCACCATAGGCATTCAAAGCTTTTTTCTGTCCAGGAAATTTTGATTTTTCATTATCATAGGATTTAATGTGATTAAACCATCGAAGAGCATGGGGGAAATTTTGAGCTGGTACTCCGGACAAAGCTTCAAATACAGCTACATCAGCCTGAGAAGGTTGGTACCTGCAAAATGTTTGTACCGTACATCAAAATATTATTATTAGACGCTGTAAATTTTTGAAAACAAAAATTGGAGACATCTATTTGATAAAATATAAAATGCAGGATAATTTGAAGATTCTAAGCTTTATTTCAGCTAAGAGAATTATTCTGACTAGTCTAGATGTATTTTATTTGTATATGTCCAAATTTTTTTTTTTCTGAATAAATAAACCTATCGATATAAATAATATGTCTTGAGCTAAAATTTACATATAAAATGACAAAGTGTACCAGTATTTTAAATTACCGTAGTGAAATTTTCTTATTTGATGTAAGAAGTCATGAAAATTTTAAGTTTATACAATGTTTACCAAGAAGGAGGCGACTTCTGACTGACATCATCTTAACGAGAGATAACAAGACAGACGCCTGGATTTTCTCTTTAAGATGACATCAATAGACTCCATTTTGTATTGAAAACAAAGATAGAAAACTTAGATTTTCATACCTTTATAAATGAAATAGAATTTTTTTTATTAAATACAAGGAATGTTTTTATGAAGAAAACTTATCCCTCCACCACCACCCCTAAAAAAAATCGAAAAAAAAAAAAACACTTTTACTAATTTAACCAGAGGTACTGACTGTATGTCAGTTTCGTTGCTTGAAAAAATAACTGGGAAGTCTAGACTAAAATTAAAATTTTAAAGAAGTTTAATACGGTAATTATAATAAATTAACTTTATTTTTGGTTAGCCTACTGTATCAGATTGGTAAATAACATTTCTTGATTTTTGAAAAAAAAAAATCATGTTTAGATGTTATCAAAGATACCCGATTCACTTTTGATAGTATGTGGCTAGGCTACCAAAAATATTATTGGACCACTAAATTTGTAATTGGTAGTCCGATTGGTAGTATATTATTTAATCTCGTATTCCAGTGCCCACAGTAATTTTAAAAATTAATTTAAATGAGAAAAATCTTTTATGTAATAGGTATTATGTAGGCCTAGGCTAATGTTTTTAGAAATTTATAGTAGCCTATATAATCTTTAATATTTTACCATTTTAACTATCATGCAGATAACTTGTTTTTTCTATGAATCTTTTAGCTAACATTTTGAAAACATAATAGATTCAGAATTTATTTGGTATTTATTATCAAGGTGTTTTTTTTTTTTAAAAAAAAACTATGTAGCCTTGAACTATTTGTTTTTAAATTTTTGATTTAAAAATTTCCTTAAATTTTGTTTAAATTGTTGACTTTAAACTTATCCCTTATATATAACATATGATAAATAATCTTTTAAAATTCTTTATCTTTTATGTATTTGTTTGCTTAAAAATGTTAAATAAGAAAGTCATTTCTTTTATGTAATAGACCTCGGCCTATATATTATATCATGTAATGTTTCTGAAATTTATACATGTTTTATACAATCTTGGAGCTTATTTGTTAGATTTGTGAATTTGATTAAATTATATTAGATTGGTGCAATTCCAATCTACAAAAAAAAAAAATAGTACAAGCAAGCAAAGTTTATAAGGTTTAAAATAATCACTTGAAATTTTAATGATATATAGTAGGCCTATATTGGGCTAGAATCCGTTATCTGTCCACAATAATATGCAAAAACAGTCGTCGATGCGTTAACAAATTAAAATTATCATTATCAATCAAAAAATATATATTTCACCTCTAGATTATCATAGGGTTGGGGCAAAGTGGATTTAATACGTAGATGGAGTTAGGGTTCAGAGTTACGATAAGGTTAGGACTGTAAATAAAAATATTGGTGGACAGATAACGGATCCTGACCGTATAGTCTTAAAAATGAAAAAAAAAAATTCATTATTTGAACCTAATTTTTTTAAAAAAAAAATATTCTAGAACACCCTCCTCCCCCCTCCTTTGTCATCCTACCACATCTTGGTCTCAGTTAGCTCTCTTGGAATTATGTAGCCTTAAATATTATCACCCTATAAAGTTTAATAATAAATAAATAAATATATATATATATCTGTGAAGCCACAAAGTCTGCTAAGAGGAATATTTTATATTTGAAAAAAATTAAAACACTTTTTGAGAGTTGATAATTAAAAATAAGTGTGAACCCAACCTCCCCCTTTAAACAAAAGATGAGAGTTGAACCAATAATTCATTTACAAAAATGTCAGCTTCTAAAAAAAAAATAGCAAATTATTTAAAACAGGTGTCCAGCAACCTTTTTTTTTTTAACTTCGACACACATTTTTTTTTTTTTTTTCATTGTCAGCATGTGAAGAGAAATACATTATGCTAAAATGATTTAGGTCAAACAGAAAGAAAAAAAAAAAAAAAACTTTTGATACAATGTAATTCAGGTTGATTTCAGGAACATTTGAGGATATTTGATCTTTTTATAATCATTTTAAACTCTTTTTCCTGCTGGTCATAGTAGTGACTCATGATATGAAAAGAAAAAAAATGCAATATTATTAAATTAAATGCAAAAAAAAAAAAAAAACTGCTAACTAATTAAAATAAACATTAGAGCACAGTAATAATTTAATAGTAGGCTAAAGGGAGTAGAATTGTAACCCTAAACTGAATTTAACCTTAAAAAAAAACTATTTTGAACAATGGAAAACTAAAATAAAAATCTAATTTAGGCTTCCATAATAATGTAACAATAACAAAAATACATTAACGATTTTGGATCATTCATTTTTGTTTTTATATTAGTCTATAGATAGCCTACATTACAGTGCCATGATTTGTTATTGCAAAAAATTTCCTGAAGCAAGGATTAATTTTTTTTTACCTGGTGGCCATCTGGCCCTATCTTAAATTTTTCCATATCTACCCCCATTTCGAAAAAGTTTCAAATATTGTAGATTAAATTCTTATTCAGGGTTTTTATTTAGGTGGAGCTGACAAATGTTATGTAAAAATTATCCAAACCGATGAAAAAAAAAAAAAAGGTTTATGCACCTCTTGATCATGAATGATAGAGTTGGGGCGTAGTTGTTTATTATGTAGAAGATAGTGTCAGACTGTCAGTATTGGGATGAAGTTTGGAGCTGTAAATAAAAAAAAAAACATTCATAGTAGATATACAAAAAATATTTTTGTATATCTATTATGAATTTTTTTTTTACAACTATCCAACCTGGTACAGAACTGAATGTCACATGTCTAAAATAAATATCAACCTTATTTTTAAAATTTATAGTCCTACCCTTAATCCTAACCTGAACCTTAACTCCGAAACTATGCCAAATCCTATAATAATGAAGAGGTGCAATAAACCCTTTTGGATAGTTTTGAGAATTTTTACACAATCTCCGTCAGCTCAATTTAAACAAAAATGTGAAATAAGAATCTAATCTACAATATTTGAAAGCTTTAATACCCAAACACTCCTCTATCCCACTCCATCCTAAGTCAATTTACTAAAATTGAACTACAGTAAAACCTGTCTTGAGAGACCACCCCTTCTGCCATGAAATAACAGTCTTTCAAAACAGGTGGTCTCTCAAAAGAAGACCTGTCTTGAGAGTCCATCTCTTCTGCTATAAAATAATGGTCTTTCAAAGGAGTTGATTTCAAAAATAAACTTTCCCCTTTTTTCAACAAAGCCCAATACTGTATTGAAATACACTAGACTACAATGTTATATTTTTAGGCATTTACACATTTATTTAAATTTGCTTTTTTTATTAATTTTGTCTGTAAATAAAAAAGGCACACTTTTTACAAAGTTCTTGTGGTCTTACAAAAAAGGCTAAATTCAATGCTTGGAATTTAAAAAGACTGGCCACTGGTCACGTTAGAGAGGTGGTCTTTAATAAGAGGTTGTTTGTGTGAAAAATTGATTGGTGCAAAGAAATTGTGGTCTTTAAAGGCAGGTGGTCTCTCATAGCAGGGGTCTCTCAAGACAGGTTTTACTGTATTGACCTTTGTTTTGGATTGTACCGTAGAAAGCCAATCAAGTGCCCATTTATTCTTTTTCGTGCAAGCTTCAAACTTTCAATACCGAATGGAAAACATTCACTTTTGTATCTCAGTTAAGGATAGAAGCTTAATTCTGATAAGACAAATTCTTAAAATTAGGATTACAAGTGTGTGGAAACTATGCTATTAATATTGAAATAGTTGATCGATCACATTCATATACTTTATCATAGCAAGTTAATAGTGACACCTATTGGTCTGAAAGCAAAATCTAGGAGTGAAAAAAATGAAACAACAAGGTGTCTGTAATTTATTCACTTAAGAAACTCAACACAGAAAAAAAAACTAGCGACCGAGTATCGAACTTACCATTGCCCATTTCCTCGTCGATTAGGCTAATTAACCGTTGGGCTGACGGAAAGTTGTGTTGTATCAAAATTGATAAAAAAAAAACAACAACGTATATTGCACCTCTTATCATAAAAGGATTGGGGGATAGTGAATTTCAGAAGTAGTTGGAGCTAGGTTCAGGTTAAGACTCTAAATAATAAAAAAAAGTCATCGGAGCCCATACGCCATTTATGAGGAACGGGAAATGGTAAGTTTGATACCCAGATGTTAGTGAAAAAATACTATAACAGCTAACTGCACATTGTTTGCTAACTCAAAATTTTTGTTACGAACATTTGGGGCCATGACTAGTAAACTTCCACATGGGTCATCATGTTTCGGTTCCTGTATAATTGGCACCATATACACATTAAGTTTTAACCCTTTCTACTCCAATTATTTTAACATATGGCTTCATTATACTCCAATTGTTTTTTTAATTCCCTGATTTTAATTTTAGTTTTTTCTTAAATTGTTTGGTATGATTAAAAACAAATACATTTTCGTCCTTTTGAACGTCAATTTGACTAATTTGAAACATTTTTGAGGCTAACAATGGAACAGTGATTGTTAAAGTGTAAAGAAAAAAAAATGTAGATTTTTAATAGACATTGGAGTGGAAGATAAATCTATATAATGTCAATATATAATCGACATTGGAGTGTAAAGGGCTAACTTGTTTGAAACCAATTTGTAAACTGTAAATTTAGGCATCTCCAATTCCAAGCTAGCAGGGTGGATGGACTTGTTGGGACTTCGCCTGAACATTTCCTGTGATCAACTTTTTCTTCAGAGAAGTTAGACCTATACGTTCCATTTTTGATGCAAGATGCTTTCGATTTATTGGATCTGCTTCAACCAGGGATCGCGTTAATGCATCTAGACGCGTAGTTCACCCTTAAAATAATTGAAAAACCCGCCAAAAATTATCAGATGCATATTTTCACGCATGCAAAAAAAAAAGGCACAATAAGAGATTTAAAACAGCTGTAAACTACAGCTATTTTATTTGTAATTAAATTCTTTAGAGAATGAATCTAATTTACTTCAATTATGATTCTTACAAACCTATTAAAATACATGCAACAATGTAGAGTCTTTTGGGGATAAAAAAAAAAAGACCAAGATCTTCAAACAAAATATAGCCTAAATCCTAATCATACTGATACGACAATGTACAGTATAGGCCTAAAATAAGTATAACGCATGAAAAAAAAGCCCAAAGAATTTTGCAAATCTTAATAATACTGCTTATTTTTAAAACGTATGAAAAGAAAAAGACAGAGTTTTAAATAAATTCTGAATAACTTC
>PXIH01S0000906.1:40228-50345 GCA_003024985.2 Euperipatoides rowelli
ACTCAGCTTGATACAATTTTTGTTGCCACATCTTTATTTTAAGCGCAGTCTGATACAGTTTGTGTTGCCACCTCTTATCGCACTCACGTTGATACAATTTGGCTTGCCACCTTTTATTTGGCATACACAATCTGATACATTTGGTGTTGCCACCTCTTTATTTTGAACACTCAATCTAATATAAATTGTTTTGAAAGCCCTTTTATTTTGCACACTCAATCTGATTCAATTGGTGTCTCCACCGCTTTTATTTTGAACACTCAGCCAAATACAAATTGTGCAGCTGAAAGAAAATTATTTTATGCTTTTAATGAAAATAAGTTTGTCATATTGCAAAACTTGTTTTTACTTACAGTGTTTTTTTTTTACTAGCATTACATAAGCATTCATTAGAATGTATTGAATATAGTGAACTGTCATTGACATTGTTCTATTTATGTTTATTTAATTCTGGAATGCAAAGTCTGTTATCTTGATCAGTAAAATTTTCTGTTGATAAAAAAAAGGGGGGAGGAGGTATTTATCTTCTTTTAAATCACTTTCTTTCTTGTCAATCATTGTTATTTTTAACCTTGGTGCGTTACTTCCTTATAATTCATACTAAATTAAATTATATTATGTAAAAAAAATTATCTTGTGGGTGAAATGTTTAATTATAATAATTACAACAGTAAGTTTTGGTAATTAAGTTATATGAATTTAAAAATAAATCAGTTTTTTTTTAATTTTTTTTTTTTTTTTTTTACGAATTATGTTACAAGATTTGTGCACAATAAAATTCTTACAAGTCAACGGCTAAAAATTGTCATTGTGTGTTGTGTTTTTTGATCCTCTCCCCTTTTCCTCTTTATAATGAAATCATGATATTATAGACTATGTTTGTTAAAAAAAAGGGGGGAGGAGGTAGGCTACATTATTATTGCATTAATGACATTGTTTTTTTATGTACTTGTTGGTGATGAGACTCAGAATTTACATTGTATAGGCCTACTAAATACTGTATATTGTATATACTATTTTACATATAGTATATACTGTAAGTTATACTGTATATAACTTGTTTATTAATGTTTTAATCAAGTTCTATNAGTTCTATATTTATTACTTTAATAAATTTTTCTAATATTGTTGATTATGTAGTTTGTATTACCTAATATTGTAGGTACGGTAACCTATTAAAGCATGTATATTGTATATACTATTTTACATATAGTATATACTGTAAGTTAATTTTTCTCTAACTTGTTTATTAATGTTTTAATCAAGTTCTATATTTATTACTTTAATAAATTTTTCTAATATTGTTGATTATGTAGTTTGTATTACCTAATATTGTAGGTACGGTAACCTATTAAAGCAAGGGTCGTCAACCTTTTTATACCTACCGCCCACTTTTGTATTTTGTTGTTGATAAAATTTACGTACCGACCACCGGTGCCACGGTAGCATAACTAATTTAGCGCAATTGCGAAGTAATTTTTAGAGGGGAGTGTTTATAAAAAAAATTGTACCGTGCTTAAATTATTATTTTTATTTATACAGTACTTTGTGTAAATGTTTATATAGAGATAATTTAAATTAAATGAATTTCTCCATCGATACAGAGCTTACTAGTGTGGGACCTGTTTAAATTGAAAAAAAAAAAATTAGATGTGAAAACAAAGTTTATTGAGATGCTTAAATTGAAAAAAAAATGGTTAAACATTGAAATAAAGTTTATGAAAATCGAAGCTGCTTATTAGTAACAGATTCGATGAAACCCATCTCAGATACTCAGGTAAATAGCCGCAAGCTTATTTCTTTTTTTGAGACATCATACATGGATTCATATGGACGTGTGCTTACTTTCACAAATCTAACTATGTAGTCTAGTCTACTGTATGTACTGCACACATTGAGTGTGCACACTAGCGTCTGGATCCCAGATATGCATTGTCCGCCAGCCCAAAATCAGCCAATCAGAGGTTAGCTTGCATTCTATCTGCAGTAGAGTGTGTTATTTTATTTATTACTTATTTTTTTAATATGCTTTAATATTTATGTTGGAGTTAGGTTCAGTGTGCAGTTAAAGTTAGAGATCCTTTAATTTGCTATTAATCCTATTATATTCATGTTGGAGTTAGGGTCAAGGTGCGGTTAAAGTTCGTTTTGGGTTGGAAGGAAATGCATATCTGGGATCCAGACACAAGTGTGAGCTACATCAGCGTCAATTCACATTTAATGAAAATCACAACATATTTCTGAAGCAGATAAGTTTTAAATTATAAATTAAAAATTTGACATTTATAAAAGTAAGAATTTAAAATAATTAAATAAATAAAGTGTGATTTTTGAACTACTATTAACAGAAACAGATCACGACTGTTGACTGTGACAGCACATTATTACTGACAAAGAAACTTTTGTAACAGTGGACAAAAACCCCACTGCCCACCATGAAAGCGATATCGCCCACTTACCACTAGTACAGTGCCTATAATATATAGGCACTGTACCACTTGTGGGTGGTAGGAACCAAGTTGATGACTACTGGTATAAAGCAATAACTGAATTTTTTAAAAAAGAAAAATATTATACAGTAGGCCTACTGGTAATATTATAGTTATTTGATTTTATTGTTCCTCACCTTTCTTGTGGGTGTTAAGGGAGGCCTGCAGATAAAAGAGGTAGTAATTACAGCCTAAATCTGTAAATAAAAGTTGGATTACTGTTTAATTTATTATATCGTAAGCTATACTCACTTTAATCAAATATGGTGTTATTCTTTATTGAATATACAAAGTTATTTATGTTAAATTTACAGGTTGGCGGTTAATTAATTAATTTTTATTTGGATCACTTGTTGAAGACTTTTAGGTTATTAGTATGGTGTGGCATGTTTGAATGCTGGTAGTAATTAATTGTAGTATGATTAATCTTTATTACTATTTTTATTAGCTAGCTCAGAGTTTTTGTGTACATGCTAATTAGGTAATCTTGTCAACCAATTATTCTTAGTTGCTTATATTTACTACATAATCTCATTGAAAGAAAAACAGGAAGATATTTTAAAAAATAAAAATGATGTGTCTGAGAATGAACGCTACCAAGGACTACTTGCATTCAATCTCATGTCAAACCACCAGGATTTTAAATCTAGTTATACAAATTGTATACAAGTACGGTAATATATTAATTTATTATTATTATTATTATTATGTAACTAGTGTGTAAGATAATCTAATCTTTTTACACACACATATAATTATTGAGCTGTCAGTGTAAGTATTTATCACATCTATTCTTGAATTGAGTTAGAGAATTCGAGTCTATTACCTCGCTTGGCAAACTATTCCACAGAGGGATCCGCCTATAGAAGAAAGTNGATAACCCATGTGTGGTTCTTTTTAGAGGTCTTTCCAAGTGAAATCTATGTCGTCTCAAATTAAGATNAGGAGTAAATACAAAATAATGTTCCTTATTATTGTCTATTACCACATACTTAAACATATTTATCAGGTTATTTATTATGAAGTTTAAAAAATGTCTACAGTCATCCAACACCTTATATTTTCTCTACAATACATTACCATGATACAATCTTGACTATACAACAGCTGCAATCAGGCATCTTACAAACTTCAGAAAGTTCAAAAGCTATCAGATCGAAAGATTGTGTTTGGAATGGTCCTTTCAAATACCAGCCAGGCTAGAGCAATACTATTTGAAAAAAAAAAAATCTAATAGTCTGGGTTGCTTTAAAACTCCGTCACAAAATTTATTTTTTAACTTGTTAGATTTTATTTATTTCCAAACATTTATTTACTAATTGTTTTTATTTACATTTATTTGTTTTATTTATACATTGTACAAGCTCTATGTAAACAAAGGATTTGGAAGAGCACCTTCTATTGGTGAAAATCCTGCTTGCTTATGTTAAATAAAGTAAATAAATTAGAAAATAATCATTTCAATATTTACTGTATGACGTATAGCAAACAAGTTGTTTAATAGTAACACAATCAACCAAATCAACTGTTATTTTTTTTTTTAAAAACAAGATTATTATTCATGCACTTTGCCAATTATTGATGGGATAACAAAAGTAATCAAGAAACGAAAAGTCATTGACCGGTTGAAGATTTTAGCAAACATGTAGAATAGGTGGGATAAGGTATTATCTAATTGGGGAGATAAAAATGACATAATATATTCTTTGCTATTTCATTTTTTTTTTTAAATTTGAATATTTAAAAAAAAAAAAATAGAATTCTGTACTATTGATAATATGTAATTTTGGAAATGTTCAATTCAGCTTTGATCATTTTCAGCTAAAAATTATAATAAAATAATTTATTTGGTTAGTTTAATGTTAATACCACAATTAAATGTTAAAAGATTTATAAGGATTAGTAGTGATAATAGCCTTGTTCTTATACTTTTAACTCTTCTCAATTAAATGCATATTTTATTTTTAACATTTTTTGCATGATGGGTGCAAGTTTGCATGTCTGCTTTTCAGGAAACGTTTTGAGAACTTTAACCATGAAGCGAAGCACTGCAAAGGCCACACTTCTCTTTTAAGATATATTTTTTTAATATGTATAGAATGACATAGAAATAGTTGGGCTCCCGACTAAGTTTTTTTCAAGTGCATCATTCAACACACAAGATTTTTATGACATCACCTGTTTTCGTAATTAGAAGCTCGACTCAGCATAGTGTTAAGAATGATTTTTGTATGGAGAAAAAAAAGTGTAGTTCTCAAGTGATAGGCTAATAAGCATTTAAAGTATATACACTGCTCACAGTCTTGAAATAATAATAAAAACACAAGAGATAATCTATATATTGTATGGATAGAAGAATTTCACTGTGATAGGGAACCTTTTGTATGGGGGGGGGGGGATTTTGAACTTGTTTGGCCATTAATTGGACTTAAGACACAGACTTATATTTATATTTTACTTACAATACTGTATATTTTATAACAAACATATTTTAATGATAAACATTAATAATTTTCAAAGTACCATACTTTACCAGAGATTTTCTTATAAAGTGAATCGTTCAAACACTGTGCTTCTCATTCTAATATAGTTTATGTCTCTCAAGGAAAACATTATTCAGCACTAAGCTGAATGAGAAGAGATGTGTCGGGTCAATCCATTAGCAGATTGGTCACTAGGGGGATACACAAAAATAATTGTGCTTTTGATTTAGATTTTATCATGAGCAGCTTTTACGACTTCCGCTGTTTTCTCAATTAGAAGCTGCACCTAACGTTGGTATCACACACAATATTTTAATGGGGGGATAATGATTTTTCCCACTGTAAAGTTTCCTGTCAAAGAATTAACTTCCTTTTTTAAACAATCAATTAACTTGAAGATTTTACATTAAATGATGAAATGATAAATATTTCCAGCCCAATTTCTCTTTGAAAATTTGACATTCTGAATCCACTTTTTTGTAATTTTCTATATTGGATAATAACGATTACAAATGTAACAAATTTCAGACTAGGCGACAATAGCCGGAGTTCGGTTAATATATTTAATTTGATCCAGAATGCATGTCATATTATGAGGCAACCAATCGGAAGCAAGAGTGGGAAGTTTTTCGTCATGATGCACTTTTTTAAAATTTTAATGTTTATGAAACATAAATATCATATTTGATGAAAACAAATTCATAAAAAAATTATTGGTAAACTAGAAGTTTTAAATTGGTTTAATAGTTATCTATCCAACAGAAAGCAAACGACCCAAAATAAATAAAAAATTATATACTTTTATTACAAATGACTATGGTATGCCACAGGGCTCTATTATAGCACCTCTTCTTTTCAACATATACCTAAATGATTTACCTAAAATAATGAAACATTGTTTCTCTTCATTATATCCAGATGATACAACTTTGTACTTTGCACATCATAATCCAATCATTTTAAAATAAAAAATGGAAGACGATCTAGACACTTTATATGACTAGTTGTCTTCCAACGGTCTTAAACTTAATACATCTAAAACTAATTTTATAGTCATCGGATCAAAGAATAGAAAACAATTATCACACTCCTCTTCATTAACTTTTGGATCTAAATGGAAATAAAATTTACCAAAAGAATGAAATAAAAATCCTAGGTCTTATAATAGATGAAAATATGAACTGGAATAATCACATTTCAGCATTATGTAAAAAATCTACTGGTTTAATATTTTTCCTAATGAAATTTAAAAAATTTCTTCACATAAACACCTTGTCTCATTTATAACTCTCTAATCCAATCAAAAATTGATTATTGCTCTGTAATCTATAACAGTTGTAATAAAACAGCAGCTATGAAAATTCAAAAAGTGCAAAATCTGGCTGCTAGATTATTGGTTTTTGAGCCGGTAGGTCCATCGCAACCGAGGCCTTAAATACCCTCAACTGGAAAAATCTTGAGTCAAGAAGAAGATATTTCATTATAATTTTAACATGGAAATCTTTAAATAATCTGGCACCTAATTATATGAAAAATCTTTTCATTAAAGCAAGCTCCATTCGTAATTATGAAACTAGAAATTCTAATTCTAAAAACATTTATATCACTAACAGAACCTCGGAAACTTGCGCTAGGTCCTTCAAAAACCAATCGTCAAAATTATGGAATCACATCCCAGATGAATTAAAAAGGGACACAAATTTACAAAAATTTAAATTAAAGCTAATTATTTATGACATAATATCTGCACCTTATATTGTATAATCCATATTGTCATAGGTCATTGTATACCAGCAACTAAACGAAATAAGAAAACTAAAAAGATAAATGTTTTTCATCATTTAATTATATACTTTTATTTTTTATATATGAATTAGGCCTATTTATGTATTTACAACAATTATTTATTGTATATTTTTACTATTTATTGTAATACTTTGTAAGCAGACTTAGGATCTGGAACAATACCAATTTGTGAAGATCCTGTAATTTTAGAAAATAAATAAAATAAAAATATTTTATACAATGGAACCATAGTTAAGAAAGGATCTGCAAAACAAATTATTTATAAATTTATTTATATAATTTGAAGATTTTTTTTTTACACCATGCAGGCCATTGTGGACTGTGATTGGGCTACAAGTCATAGTTTTCCCTCATAGTAAACTGAGAGGCAGGTGTCACTTGGCCACTGTTCTTGATCAAAATTGAAGTCAAAAATTTAAATGTGAAGAAATTAAAAAAAAAAATTCAAAGCATATACAGTATAATAATGCGTGTGTCAGAAAGGGGGGGGGGGAGTATAAAATAAAGAAATGAGCTTTGAATTTTTTTTTTTTTAGTATTATGATAATTTTTATATAAAACTATGCAAGTAAAGATAAATAAAAACATAACGTCGTCATCACTTCGCATCAAAAACAAAGACGAGGTGAGTTCATTGGTTCAGAGTAATCGAGCAAAGTTAATTTCCCCGAGAATCCACCTGATGTATTTAATTATATTATTATCATCTGTGTTGTTTTAACAATTGTTTCAACATTATCATCCTGCCTGGTTGTAGCTAAATGAGGATTAAAAACTGCTGTGAACAGTTAAATTATGCAACATATTGAGCTTAGATATACAGTATTACAGATGTTTTCCATCAATTCAGCAAATGTAAAACAGATGTTTACATCATTATACAAGAAGAATAACATGTGTTTACATCACTAGCAGATGTATAGCAGATGTTTTACATCACTATGATAAATTTTAACAGTTTTTATATTACTGCAGTTGATTTATAACGACGTTTTGCATCATATTTACATTACGAGGCCATTTACAAGGCCGGATTTGAACTTGGTGAGGTCCTGTATAAAGTTTGGAGGCCCCTTGTATTATTAGAATTAAATTTTGATAAGCTTTTTTGTTAATTTGAGTGAAAGTAGAACCTAACTGGAAATTTGTCACGGTATATACAAGTGATTTTTTAAAAAAATATTGTGAACAAGTAATAAATGTTTTAATCATGCAGTTGTATGAGTAGTGAAGTCATTCAAGTAATAAATAATTTAAATAATTGTATAAAATCTAATTAAATTAAATAAGGAACGGGCCATAGGGGCGGGTGGGGGGGGGTGGAACAGATATAGTTAGTTTTTATATTTTTGTGCAAATGAAAGTGCTACACATTATTTTAACCTAGGTAGCCAATTAAGTTTTTTTTTTTAATTTTTTTCTAAAAGAGGCATAGGCCCCTCTACATTATGAGGCCCTGGGTTGCAGCCCACCAAACATTTATATAAATCCGGCCCTGGACATTGATATTTTAATAAAGGTTTTCTTACCTTTTTAAAACTGAGCATGTGCTATTTCATTGTTGTGAATCGATTAAAAAAAAAGAATATTAATGCATGACGTCAATGCACATTTAAGTCACTTTATTAGAATATTTTTCTTATTAAACAATGGGATGTGGTAGGCTACTGTCTGTTGTAATAATGATAATATGAAAGAAATTTGATTTTGGTTTGGAATATATTTAAAATCGTATTTGAAAAGTTTTTTTTTGTGAGTAAAAGAATAAATGGGGCATGAGTGATTCATTTTTTTAAAGTTTAAGGTGTGCCTTTGTTTAGCGTCCTCTCCATTTTTTTTTTTAACTATGGGTACAATTTTGTTTATAGGTAATTTTTAAAAAAAATGGGGTAAAGGCAATTTTTTTTTGGGGTGGGTGGGAGTGTGTTAATAACAAATAACACATCATCTAAGTCAGATCAGAATTAAAGTAAATCATGTTTTGTGAGTGTGGATTAGGTGGAAATATTCCTACCTGGCAAAACTTACGAAAAATGTGTTTAAATATGGAAAAATTGGATAATTGATGCATTTGCATAATTTTGCCTATTTTTTTCCCATAGGGATTTGTATTTATTTATTGACACAGTTTTACTTATTTTTTTAAAATATAAAATTGCTTGAAAGAGAAATATAAAAATAAATAAATTAATAACATTAGATACAGTATTGTAAAAATATTATTAGCCTTAAAAATAATAATTCAAAATTTTTTTTTTTTTTTTGGGGGGGGGGAGGTGAGGTATAGAAAAAGTGAGTAATAAGTAGTATGAAAATTTATGATACATTTTCCTATTTAAGTAAACCTATTACGGTAATAGTATTAATAGTTTGCCTAATAATTAAGTTTTTTTTAAAAACTTATCTTTGGTCTAATGAAATATTCAGACAACCTTCACATCAGGAATAAAGTAATAATGATTAAGGTTAGTTATACAAATCTAACGTCATTCTCTAAAAACAATGCTATATTATCCACTATGATTCACAATCACAGCCATGACAAAGTTAGTCACAGACTAGGGTCACATAGCATTAGTATGAAGAGAGATTATTTTAAATGATATTCATTATACTGTATAGTATAAACTGTTTGTATACCTATTACCTGTACATTTAAAAAAAATGTGTAAAAAAAAAAAAATATCTGATATTTTGTGTTAATAGAATAGAAATTAATATTTTAGTTGGTAAACAAAAGAAGTCATTTTTGTTGTTTTTCTCAAATCTTTAAATGTAAATTGCACTTAAATAATATTTTCCTACATTAAAATATTTAAAAGATGAATTGATCTAGTTTTTTTTTTCTTTTTTTCAAAAGAACCTATAATAAATAATATGTTTATGTTCTAACTAGTCTTGCTACTTAGATCCAGAATGATATAATGATGCACTAACTACTGTTTGTACAAGTGACTGTTTATTAAAAAAAAAAATCTAAAAAAATAAAATAAAAATAGCTGATTTTGAGATATTGAAAATACTGTATATCAATGAGTCTTACTTTTTCTAGTACTCTATAACAATTATTTTGTAAAAACCCAATGGAAACTTTCAGTTGATCGAAATGTGCAATATTTAAAAAAATTTCAACATTACAATGAAATTATTTTGTGGTTAAAAGTCAAATTATAGGCAGTATAGGCCTACTGTATTAAATGCAGGCTACAGTATATTAGGGGAAAGTGGGGCACATTGATGCACTCACATTTATTAAAAAATGGTGCCATTTTTATAGATCATTGATTGATTGAAAGGAGACACTAGAGCTGCTAACTGACCTCAAAGAGTATAGAGACA
>PXIH01S0000909.1:26714-39140 GCA_003024985.2 Euperipatoides rowelli
TATATACTGTATATATACATATGTCAGATACTACACTGTAGTAAGGCTTCATTGGACTGGGATAACCTATCTCATAGAGTTGATCTCCCCCCTATATTAACTCTATTCTATCACGAGACAGGCTATTAATTCAGGTAAGTTAATTTACACCCCAGCTTGACACCACCAGTATAATTAATCTATACAGTGCTAACTGAAGCGGGGGTCCTGCCACTTATTGAGCCTACTTTTGACTTGAACTCCATGAGGTTAATCAGTTGTATATAAGCATCACTCAGCGACTAGACCTTAGTTATAGCTAGTAAGGGCACTTGTGCCGCAACACAAGCGCAAATACTGGACTGCAGCCTAACTTCAGACAACTCCTATTATCTCCGCAGCCTCGGCTTGGGGTGGCTCAAGCATGACAGTATAATACTCGCACTTTAGGTCCCAACACATCCTGGCTGACAGAGATCGGAGGAGTTAGCCCCAGGGAGAAATTACAGAGTAAACATCTTGCCTTCACTATTAACCTCTGTCCACGCTTACATGCAAATATACATATCCGACGTTACTGATACAATATATCCCCACGCAAGCTAAATGCGTACAGTGGTTACCCCAAAGAGCAAGATAGATACTGAATGGAGGAAAATTGTGCTAACTAGGGAATAATCTCTTACGGTAACTAAATAGCCAGCACAATTATGCGAAATAAAAAGGAAACCTACCTAAAACCCTAATATAATGCCAGTCCGAACCGGCCGACAAGGACTAATGAGGAACAATGGGGGACCAACCCTTTATTATCCCTGCCCCGACACAAAGGTACATGTACGACCCCTATTTTACCCATTAGAAAAGGACAACCACTAGTAGAAATATTAAAATTAACTATGCCATTTCAATACTTATTCTCTACACATACACAAACAAGCGTCCGCTTAGCAAATACACATTTTTATTTGCTTAGAAATTATAACAACAAATAAATCCTTTCCCATATTGAATTAAATGATATTTACCCCTTACAATATATACTGGCCAATTAAAATTAAATTACACTATAATTTGGAATAGAAAGGGGAGAGAAGGGACGGGAGTTTTGATTGTAGCCAACTGGGTTTAAACGGAGAAATGTTTTTTATTATTAATGACAAAGTTTATAAAATTTGATGACAGTTTCTGATAGTGAAACTAACCGACGTTTACACAGGAACAGTTCATGGGAAATATCACGGATAAAATTACAGAATTACACGAAGACTAGGGGATGGGCTGAATTACGACTAGTAGAGGTGGATTGGAATATAAGTATATGAATTTAGACGGGAAACTAAACAAGTTCTAACGTGGACATAGTAGATACATCTGAAGTTCGTTCAGAGAATATCACTTAGTCAGCGTTCGTATTGTGTTCTAAAGCTCTTTGGTTGCAAGAGCCGGACTTCTGTTAGCCCTCAAAATTTGTGTCCCATCTCCCGAATTCATGGCTTGCAGGCGCTTTTAAACCCCTAGGTTGTTAGGAGCATTTTGATGTTTGTTTAGAAGGATCCTATAGGTCGTCATCCCCTGTCATCTGGTTATATGTAGATTAGGGGATGTCAGCCCAATAGTAGCTCCCTTTAGTGATAGTTTTAGCTAGGTTGCCTTGGTAATTCAATAGGCATAATTTGTCCGCAGAAATTTCAGAAATTATATATTGAAAATAAAGTTTTTAGCTTAGGATAATCATTTATTCTCATTTCGCTAAATATTGTCTTTAATATTAAATATATTGTCCATAATTTCTTTACTTTTTCTTTTGTAGATAGAAGAGACCCAGAGTGGCTTGAACTTTGACTGTCTACGGACAATACTATCAATGGGGGGGGGGGGAGTGAATAGGGAAATGCATATAAAAAATTCATCAAAATTCAGAATTAATGAAATGTATATTTTAATAAAATTAATAATTCTACCAAAACAAACCAAACTTGAGTAATACTTTGCTGGACAAAATTAGCTGAGATACAAATTAGAAATAAAACATGATGTTTTGTTTTGTGCTTTGCTGCTACTTATACCAGCAAAGGACATAGCTCCATCCTTGGGGTATTTGAGAAGAGGAAGAAGCAAGTCTGGCCATTTCTCCAGCAAGGTATTTGAACAAGATAATAATCAATTATAACCCGACTTCGTCAGTATCAGGCTCAAAAACACATTGAACCAAAACAAACAAAAACCTTTTTTTTTTGGTATTAACCACCCGAAAAATAATGGGCTAAGAGTTGTACTTTGAAATTTTGATATCAATATTGTTAAATATAACCCGAAAAATACAGGGTTAAGAACAATTACTAGTATCTGTGTTGTCTAAGCTAATTTTTGAATAATTGCCATTGTACTCAAAAATTAATCTAATACTAATTTTTCATGTATTGTTTATCTTTTTTTTACTTTCTGATAAAATTTTTTTTTTGTTTGAACAAAATACTTTTTCAAAAGTGTATTCTTTTAAAAATTGTATTTTCTTTGACTTAACAATTAAGACAATATTTTCCTTTTTTTTTTTTGATAGGAACTGAGATGCGTTTCTCTCATTCTGAAGTTTATTTGTAACTATAGTAAATAACTAGATGAATAAATAAACTTCAACGCTCCCTTCCCAATGTTAAAATTTTGTATCAGGAAGCATTGCAGTCTAGCAACTTTCTTTTCCATATTTGCTTGTTTGTTATTTTTTATTGTTTATGGCTACTTTATCAAGAGAGGAGTAGGGGACCAAGTTGGAGCAGGAGGCTAGATTTACCCCTAGTGGTCCTAGGATTTCCCCCCTGGTTGGCTTTTGTCAAGTGCGCATTGTTATACGACATGTGTGTCACATGGAGAGTCGTCAAGGTCGACATTTTCCAAGACGGTTAGGACTACCCACCCGGGACATCCTGACCAATAGGGCTCGGAGAGGCCTCCAAAAAACCCTCGACGCCCATCCTTGTCTAAATAACTCTTTTAAGGATTGCTTTTGTTATTTTGTGTTTTTAAGTTGTAAATTATTTCGTGTTCATTATGATTAACTTTTATTTGTGCTCATAATTTTAATATTAAATCATTTTGTTTACAATTTCAAATTTCTTGATTCATTTGCATTTATTATAATTTATGTTTTAATTTTAATGCTCATTGATTTTGTGATCACTTTTAGTATGTTTACATTTTAGTTTGATTGTATATTCATTTTATTTATTTATGAATGTTTATTTTAGTTATTTATGAATGTTTCTTTTATTTGTTTATGAATGTTTATTTTGATTTATTTATGAATGGCCATTCAGAAAATTGAGTTTTTTTTTATCTATATAAAAGGATTACGTTAAACTTCCACTTCTCAGGAAGTACCCATGTATGTTTGGTGGGTCTTCTATCTCAATTAGCTCATCGTCCCTGTCATAATTACTACTCGAGCCTTCCGAGGCCTCAGAGTGCTGCTGTTGAGCATTTTTCATCCTCACCACCTTGTCAGGCAGCGTTGTAGTCTTGTATGCTCCTTGCAGTGATCTTAGGTAATCCTCATATTGGATTATCTCAAGTTTTTTGTTAATTTTGTCTGCTTCATTTGTTTCTTCCCCCTCGTCATCTGTCTCATCTGGAGGAAAAGTAATAATCAGTGTGTTTTGGTCGCTATGAGGGTTTTTACTATGCATAGGTATAGGTTGAGTAACATTAGTTTCATCGTCTACTATATAGTTTCTTTGTATATAAGGTTTTAATTTGTCGACATGTACATTTTTTGTTGATTCTGGGTTCTTTACGTCTTCTATTATGTAGTTGGCGAGTCTAGTCCTTCTGATTACTGTATAAGGTCCTGTGTATCTTTGGTTGAGTTTACGGTTATGGCCAGCAAAATTAGCTACATCAAGACAAAGAACCGGGTCTCCTACATTAAATTCTCGAAGGTGTCACCCTCTATCTTTTCTCCTGGCATTAGTAATCGATGCTTCTTGCAGATTGGAGAAGACTTCCAACTTTGCAGCCCCCAGTCTTTCCATTATGCAGTCCACAGGTTCGATTCTTTCTAAGTTGTTTCATTTTATTCTAAGTTGAGCTCGGAGAATACGTCATATTGGTGGAAGCCATGTAAAATGTAAAATGGCACTTGTTTAGTGCTGCTGTGCACCTTGTTATTTATTACCTGCATTAAGTATGGGAGCATTACATCCCAGTCAGTGAATTTTCTGTTGCAGTTGTGTGATATTATGTTCAGAATTTTGCTGTTTATTCTTTCATTTACTCCATTGGAGCATGGCCAATAACTTGTTGAGGTTATTCTCTCTATTCCTAGTATTTTGTACAGTGTGGTCATTATATGCCCTACTAACTGGGGTCCCTTGTCTGATAAAATAGTTTTAGACCTTCCGTATCGTGTGTAAATAGTCTCTATGTAGTCTTTTGCTATAACGTGTGCTTCTTGGCTGGGTAGTGGGTTTGTAAATGTCATTCTTGAGAAGTGGTCAGTATATGTTATGATGTATTTGTTTAGTCTTTGTGTCGTGGAAGAGGGACCTAAAATATCGATACTGAGTTTTGTCATGCAACTTGAAAGTGGCTCGATTGCCTGAATAGGGGATTTGATTCTACTGCGATTCCTCCTTTGGCACTTTTCACAGCTGTTTAATATTATTTGCCATGTAAAATTTCTTATTATTTTGTAAATTGTTTTTTCTAATGAGAAATGCCCTCCAGTTAGGCTATCGTCATAAAAGTACATAACATCCAGTACAAGGGATGCTGGGACAACTGTATGCTGTGCAGTTTGATTTGCCTAACTGTATTCGTTTCATTAATAATTGATTTTTGTCTATAATGAAGTTCTCATTGTTTATTTTTCCTTGTTTTATTTTGTTGATGATGTCTATACAGTATTTGTCCTTTTGTTGATCCTGTTGCATTAATTCGATAGTGATCGGTCTTTTTTGTAATTCGAGTGCACATGAAGTGGTCACGTTTTCCTCGTGACTGCACAAGAGCATGTCTGTGAAACTGTTTAGCTTATTGGGATGTTCTCGAAGTGGATATCGTTCTGCTGTATATTTATCATCCACCTCGCCACTCGTGAGTTTGAGTCTTTTATTTCTATCACATACGTTAAGGGTTTATGTTCGGTCAATAGTATAATTTTATTGCCATAGGTCATATGTTTCAATTGGTTTAAGGCAAAAACTATTGCCAGTGGCTCACATACTATCACCGCGTAATTCCTTTATGCCTTGTTTAGTCTACGGCTGGCATACACGATTGGTTGAAATTCTCCATTATCATTCTTTTGTTCTAATACTGCCCCTAGTGATGTAAGCGAAGCATCTGTTTTTATCACGAATGACTGTCATATCTCGGGAAAGCTAGTAATAGAGCAGTTATCAATTTTTGTTTGAGAGTTTGAAAAGCTGTTTCGGCATTGTTGTTCCAGGTGATTTTAATGTTTCACTTTTTTAGTAGATCGTACAGAGGTGCAGTGATCTCTGCGAAGTTCATTATAAATTTCCTGTAGAAATTTAGGCTACCTAAGAAGCTCCTTATTCTTTTTACAGTTTAAGGTTTGGCTAAATTTTGTATAGCTGCCACGCTGTTTTCTACTGGTCGATAGCCATTCTTGTTTACCATGTGTCCTATATATTTTATAGGCTCTCTGAATAATTTTCATTTAGATGGTTTTACTGCTAAATTGACTTTTTTGAGGTTACTAGGTGTTCTTCTATATTTGGTAAATGTATGATAATATCGTCTAGGTAGACGAATACATGACCTTTTAATATAATTTTGTGTAAGCATTCTACCATTATCTTCTGGAATATGGCTGCTGACATGACGCAACCTTGGCAAAGGCGGGTAAATGTATATTTGGCAAAGGGCACTGATAATGCAAACTTTTTTTGGGCATCTTCGATCAATTTTACGTTGAAATAACCATTATTTAGGTCTAAGCTGTTGAAGATGCAAGTGCCCCCTAAGTTTTCTAGTATGTCTTCAATTCTCATGATTGGGTATTGTTCGTTGACTATTTGTTTATTTATATTTCCGTAAGTCTAGGCATATTCTGACTTCTTTTGAGTCTTTTTTTGGTAATACAAGTACTGCAGAATTGTATGGACTGTGTACTTTCTTTATAATTTGGGCTTTTTCTAGTTTGTCAAGTTGTAGTTTTAGAGGTTCGTATAACGTATGTGGTATACGATACTGTCATTGGTGAATGGGGGTCTCGTTCTTAAATTTAGGTTCGTACGTAGGTATATTTGCCCCAATCATGTTAGTTACGTCTTCTATGAGTATTTTTTGATTTTTATTTAAAATTTGTTTAAGTGCATTTTTATGTATGTCACTTAAGCCTAGCTCCGAAGTTTTAAATAGTTCAAATAATTCATTTTCACCCTGTTTGTTGCTTTTTAGGTTGGTTCCACATCAAATCTCATTTTTTCTCGCAGGTTCGCGTTAATGTGCTGTCGTACTTCCTTCTCGTTGAGTCGGAATTCTACCGTTCGTTTTTCACAATTAATAAGTGCTTCGTACATAGTGCACATATCGAAGCCTAGTATCATTTGGAATAGCACTTTAGTCTGTAGTTTTACTACGCACATTGGCTGCTTTATATTTTTATTCGCCACTTTGATATTTATTACTGTACGTAAACCGCTTAATGTTTTGTCAGAAATTGGCAATTTTATTGATACCGCCATTGTTTTTCTGAGGAGCTGCTTTGTGTTGATGCAACTCTCGTCCAAAAGGCAATTCTCAGCGCCTGTCTAGGAGAGCATAAATCTTTTTTCCGAATACTTCTACCATGATGAACTTAATAACCGTGTTTGAGCTAGCATCGTTAATTTTTTTCTTCTGTTTGTGTGGTGTGGTCTGATTGCTATCGTTAATGTTATCATTTGTTTGAAACCTGCCCTCCGCCATTTTGTTTTTGTCTGTATGTTGCTCGTCTAATATTTTTGGAATATTTTTCTGGATTATTTGCTTTGCATTTTCCTACTGGGTCATCTACTTTTAGTATCTGCCATAAATTGTAGGTAAGAAATTCGGGGGGATGTGTACATGTATTAGGTAGTTTAGTTTCTAATTTTTCATAGGCTATCGTATTAGTCTCCTTAACGTTTAAGTTTGGCTTTGTTCTTTTTCTCTTTTTATTTTTATTAGCTACCTGCCATTCTGAGTCCTTTTTTATTTCCTTATGAGTTTTTATTTCTTCGGTCTCTAGTAGTTTTGAGTCTGGAGGTCCGATTGGCTTATTGAGATTTTTCGCTCCAATACTCATGGATCCTACAAAAGTGTTGGGCATTAGAGTTTAACGGTGGTGTCCCAACGTTACCATCAGGCGTTGCAATTACCTGCGATAATTTTTGGGTACACCTACGCTCAATATGCCCCACACCATTGCAGTGGTAGCATACTAACACCCTCATATTCTGTTCCTTTTCTGTTAATACTTTATTTATTCTGACTAATTCTGCCACTTACAATTTTAGTTCTTTCATTTGTTTGTTTAAATTGGATTTGTTAGTGGGGCTTGCGGATACTGCATTACATAGTTTTTGTTTTGTCTCATGCATTTTAAATTTCCTTTCTGTTCCTCAATGTACCTCGTACTTTCCTTTAGGCTAATGTCTCCTCGTCTGATTAATTCAACACTTAAATTTGGTACTAGTCCCTCTCTGTATCTCTCTAAGATCACAGGATTATATTCATCGAGTGGGGTGCCCATGGGTGGTCTTAGTGGTTCCGCGAGCGCAAATAACTTGAGTCTATAACTTATTGCCGCCTCCTCTGGTCCTTGAGTGCAACTGTTGAAAAGTTTACAAGATTGTTCTTTGTCAATTTGTAAAGAAAAGAGTTCCCTCAAGTCTTGTAAACGTTCTTCTATCGTCAAGTAGTTTTGACTTCCTAGTCCAGCCATGTATATGGCCTTGGCCTTCCCGACTATTCTTTTTTTTTAGTATAGATCGCGCTTGGGTATCAGGCCATTTGTAATGTGCTCTAAGTGCTCTAAATTCGATTATGAATCGTTCAATCCCGAACATGTCTCCCTCTAAAAGCTGAAAGATGGCCAGTTCAGAAGAAACGTCATGTCCGCTAAGTAAGGGCTAGTTGTCAGGCATTTGGCAGATTACATTTATAGGATTGATGTTCAGATCATAAGTTTGGCGTGGGGGTGTCAAGTTAAGAGTTTCACTAACGTTATGGGGGTCTGTATTTCGCCTATTCTCACGCATTGGGGGAGTCTGAGCCTCCACGGATGGCGTATTCTTTGTTACATTTAGATTTGCTCGTACGGGCGTGCGCACTAGTGGTCTAATTACGTTAGTGTTGATTGGAATAGCAGGCCTCTCAGCTACTAGAGCTTCACGCATGCGTATAAATGCAGCTAATTCAGCTTTCAATCTACCTATAATTTCTTTATAGCCTACGATTTCTCCATCTTGTTCTCCTAACTCCTCTCTTAAAACCTTTATTATTTTTCCCTTTTTTCAAAGCTATCATGAAAAGTATTCAAGGCAACACTCGCACTCCTACAGATGCTGGATCCGGGTCTTCGACCGCCATGGTACTGGATAATCCTTCCTGAGGTTTTAACGTGATGGTCAGACTATCACTTTCAGACTTATTTCAAAAAAATAAAATTTAGAACAATAAAATTTATATTATTCACACAATTTACACACTACCACAAAAATATGACAAATTTAAATATATATTAATATAAACTATTTGTGTATGTGCGAGATCTCATATTGAAACTAACCTAACATTCACTGTGGATCTATTATTTTGGTTTTGACAACAAACATGCCTATTTTAGAACGTAGTTTAAAATTTAGATATACAGTAACTAGTAGACGCTACAGTGAATTATCAGAAAAATAAATTTAATATAACACAAAAAATTTTGAGAGTTTAACTAACTGACTAAATTAACTACTTAGGGCTGCCCTTTACTAATTTAAATAAATCATTGTCACGGCACCAAANTTTTATCCCCATATGTCAGATACTACACTGTAGTAAGGCTTCGTCGGACTAGGATAGCCTATCTCATAGAGTTTACCACCCCCCTATGTTAACTCATTCTATCACGGCACAGGCTATTAATTCAGGTAAGCTAATTTACGCCCCAGCTTCACACCACCAGTATAATTAATCTAGACAGTGCCTAATGAAGCGGGGGTCCTGTCACTAATTGAGCCTACTTTTGACTTAACCTCCATGTCCATACTAATATGAAGTTAATCAGTCGTATGTAAGCGTCACTCAGCGACTAGACCTTAGTTACAACTAGTAAGGGCACTTGTGCCGCAACACAAGCGCAAATACTAGACTGCAGCCTAACTTGAGANAACTCCTATTATCTCCGCAGCCTCGGCTTGGGTGGCTCAAGCATGACTCTATAATACTGGCACTTCAGGTCCCAACACATCCTGGCTGACATAGATCGGAGGAGTTAGCCCCAGGGAGAAATTACCGAGTAAACATCTTGCCTTCACTATTAACCTCTGTCCACGCTTACATGCAAATACACATATCCGACCTTACTCATATAATATATAGTCAATTTTTAGAAGTGATATGATATAATCAATATTTAATGAAGGAGAATTATTGGTAGAAATACTATTGTGAATTGAGGAGCCAATATCTCTGAAGTCAATATTTAAATCATTTGCAAAGTTGGAGAGATGAGATTCAATGTTGTTGTTTTTTAATTTTCTTCCAGATAATTCATTTACAACATCCCAGAGTGCTTTAGAGTTATTCTTACCATCGTTCACTTTATCTCTATAATATATACGTTTGTTAGATCTTATAAGTACAGTATATTTAATTTGTTTTGCAACTTTTATAGTTGGACCAGTTATCAATGCCTCCATATTTGAGACTTTTTCTTTAGATNGATTTTTCTCTTTTATAAGTAATAGGGCGCTTTAGATTGGTCAGTTAATTAGCATTTTTACTGGATAAAAAAAAAACTAATTACAGATTTAATTGGTACAATAATAATAATAATTTCAAGCCACTGGAACTGAAACACAACACAATATTTTAACAATAAATAAAAAAGGACTTTTGATGGTAGGGGATGTTGTAATTGACCACCGTAATCATTTAAAATTTATAAACTGAGGTAGAATGGCCATTTAAAAATAATAAATAGGGTTTAGGTAAGCCTATAAATATATATTTTTTCATATGGGCATATGGCAAGCGACATTATTGATTTTATTACCGTACCGGTATAAATGATGATGTAAGATAATTAAATTTTAAAAATGAGGGGGGAGGTTTGTGTGTGTGTGTAATATTTTGGATAAAATTAATTTACTGTATGGCACTGAATTTAAAATTGAATAGGCTTACTGTTACTGTTTTTATTTTTGTAAATAAAATTTATTATAATTTCTCGGAGATGGGTGCCTGAAAACCTGCTCTAAAGAAGTCCTGATGTTGCTGTCTGCTAATAGTAGGTCTTGTTAGCTGAGATGAAACCAACCGTATGCAGTCCCACCGAGAAATAGCCTACTGCCAAAAATCCTCAACAGTTGCTGGGTTCTTGATATAAATTTTGCTGATAACTTTTCCTAGAACATCGACTTGAAAAATAAAATGCATTTATTAATATCTTCTAATGTTTGACTCCTGTTCCAGCACGTCATCACCCAGTAGCCTGAAGACTTCAATATCTTCTAATGTTTGACTCCTGTTCCAGCACGTCATCACCCAGCAGCCTGAAGACTTCAATATCTTCTAATGTTTGACTCGTGTTCCAGCACGTCATCACCCGGTAGCAATATCTTCTAATGNCCAGCAGCCTGAAGACTTCAATATCTTCTAATGTTTGACTCGTGTTCCAGCACGTCATCACCCGGTAGCAATATCTTCTAATGTTTGACTCCTGTTCCAGCACGTCATCACCCAGTAGCCTGAAGACTTCAATATCTTCTAATGTTTGACTCCTGTTCCAGCACGTCATCACCCAGCAGCCTGAAGACTTCAATTTAATAAAATAATATATACAGTATGTAATTAAAGTAACAGCATCCATGTTAAATATAGGAACGGACATCGGCACAATAATAACAAAATTTAATCTATTTAAAATGGAATAGACTACATTGTTTGATTAAACAGGACCCAATTACAGTATATACCATAAAGGTTTTTCTGTTGATAGGAATTATCTGAATACATTTTTTGATGTCAAACAGAAAGGTAAACAAAGCATACGGTATTTTTTTGAGTTTGCGTCTGGCGACGTCCATTGGAGGTTAAGGGGAGGAGTCTTATAGTATACTAAAAGATCATATGACATATGAATCTATCCAATAGACATCCTTTTAATGTCAAAGAATCGACAAGGGTTATGTTTAGGCTTCATCTATTGGTAATCTGAGCTAACCTCTATGTATGTCAATGTCAATCTGTTTTTTTTTTCCCCGTCAGATTTAAAATTTGCACATTTTGATCTACTTGACTTACAAACTTAATTTTTTTTTTAAACCAATCACACTTTCGGCGTCTACACTCGTATATAAAGGGCTTTGTTAATAATAAGGACATATTTTTGCCAGTGGTTAACCCCTACATTGAATGACTCCGGAGAAAAGGAGAAGCCGATCTGTATCATATGGTATTGTATAACATCGAAAGTGCATATTAGCGTGTTTAGAAATCTTTAATATTTTTTAATTTTAAACGAATTTTAATGGAAAAAAATTACATACATTAGATTTAGACATATATATATTGGAAACTATGTTGACTAGGCAGTATTTTCTAAATGGCACTTTTGTATGGCTATAGGTGTCTTGATATTTGATGTAAAACACATTGTACAGCGTGTTTATTACTAATCAACAAATTCAAATGGATATAAACAATATGACAATATCACATTGATCATGAATTTGATAAAATCCTTTCCCAATAGGATGTGGATTTTATTTACAAGGATAGATTATTTAAAATATGTACATCTATACAGTATAATAAGAATAATACTATTAAAAATTATTACATAAAAAGATGTCACAGCATAATAATGTCAGATGATATGAAATTTTTAATATGGCGCTCTTATATGGATACCCTGTCCTGAACCATAGATGAGGTAAAATCAATCAAAAATTTAGGGGGCACTGTTATATGGATACCTTTTGGATTTCTTTCAGATTGATAAAAAAGTCAAAGTGCAGTGATGGCGCTCTTCTTCAGCGATGGTGCTATATGCCTACCTATGTTTTGCCAAGAAATAGGGGTGGTGCCCCTATTTGGTGGGGCGCTTTTGGTCAGCAGTCTACGTTACATGCATTCAGTATAAATTAGGCCTATTAAGGAATTTTATCGAATCAGATTGACATTTGCTCTTAACTAATATTTTTTTCATTTTTTTCAAGTTAATATAAAAATAATTTTTTT
>PXIH01S0000914.1:25113-37710 GCA_003024985.2 Euperipatoides rowelli
ATAAAGACAATTTAATGCTGGAAGACAGTATTTTAAAAAATTATTAAAAATATTTCCAATTTAGCAACCTATATGTACTATATAGGCTACCATTTTACCCAGAAAATTGTGAATAATAATTATCATTAATAAAATAAAAAATGTATTTTTTTCAAATTTTGAGGTACAGTAGTAGCCTACTAAAAAAAAATAATTTCACTTGGTTAAAAAATTTGATTAAAAAAATAATTTCACATGGTTACCCCCCCCCCCCTAAAAATAAATAAATAAAAAAATCCAAAGGTCACGGGTCATATTAATATTTTTTTTGAGTTTGATAGTATTTTCAAATGTCATTATCATAAACAGCGCACATACAGTATAAGAAAAGCTGTAGATAAACTAACAAACATGTCTTTTCAAACAAACTACATAAAATTAGGCTATACGTTTAACAAAAAATAAAACTTAAAACGTTAAAAATAATAATATATGGTTGTCCTATAAGGAATGGTGGTATTTTTTTTCTCAAGCCTTTGTACAATAATATATTAGCGCTAATATTATGATCGGTCCTAAGATTAGAGTGGCACCCAATGGTATCTGAGTCTTGAATATTTTTAGTTTCTATTTGCCTCTTTCACATGTACACTCTAAGTAATAGAGACATTGTCATGCACAGTACTCAGTAGGCTACTGTTCCTGATGCAAGCAAGCAAGTTAAATTTAGCGCCAGGCTGTCTTTACATATATTTATAAAAAAACACAAAAACTTTACATTGTAGTCGACCACCGTCTGAGGCATGTTAAAATGATTTCCTTTTACTTCTCACCTCAAAACAAAATGGAGTTTATTGCCTTATTTAAGTATATTGAAATTTATGTTTTAATCGTAGACACGCAATGAAAGAGTATCATAAAAGTGATTGTTATTATTTTTAATTTTGAGTTCAAATGCTATTTAAAATACTATTAATAGATACCATACTGTAATCGTATTAGATATTTTATTCAGATTTTAATTTTTTTTTCACCGCAAAATAGTAATGAGCAATAGCCTACCATACGGATGATTCTTTTGTGCCATTCCCTTAGCCTGAATTGATTTTTTTTCAGAACATGTCAAATAAATATTTGTAAAATTATAACAATCGTTAAAAATAAATGATTAATTAAAGAAGGTGTTAGTTTATTTATTAAAAAAAAAGGGACATGAACCTTTTACCAAATTATTACATTATTGTAGAATCTGTAAGCTAAGCATAACAACTTATAGATATATAATAATAATTAAACTATCCATGGAGATGTGGTCCGAGCACAAGCTCCTGTGTTGAAAATTGTTTCTTAAAAGGATGNGGGGGGGGGGGGGGTTGAGGAGTGGAATGAATGATAGATATTATTTGATTAAAGTTTTAGCGGCCATTAAATTAGGCTACCTTTTATTTTAAAACATATTTTCATAACAGCTAAAAATTTCAACAAATATCCATCATTCTTTATCCCTCCCTCCCTAAAAATGAATTTACATGCCCCCAAGATGGCCAGACTAAAACTAGGATAATCAAAAGGTACAATAACCCTTTTTAAATAGTTTTAATAATTTATTACAGCCCTAACCTTAACCATTACCCTGAACCCTAACTCCAACTACATGTGAAATCCTCTATGCCCCAACCGTAGAATAATCGCGAGTTGCAATAACTCTTCAAGTCAGCCATCTTGGGGGAGCATGTAAACTGGAATGTCATGATGCCAATTTGTGCTAGAAATGAATCTGGTACTTACAACCTCATATTTCATTACTAAAATAGACATCACTAATTCTTGAAATAAGCTCCAGCTTGTGGACGCTGATAGCAATACCGTTTTCAGGAGGAGGAGCTAAAATGCTTAACTTAGTCATTTCATTTTTTTAATAACTTTTTTTTTTAACCAAATGGAATTTTTTTTTTTAGTGATTTTCTATGAAAATAATAAAAAATAAATAAATAAATCAGTTTTGTCTGACCTTTAAAAACAAATTGATGTGTAAAAATAAAAATATAGGCTAAGAATTAGTATGGGCCAGAAAATTTATCTTCTATTTATTGATTCCGATGTGGGTTTGGAATTAGAACCATCATTGGATAACAATAACGAAATTTTTATAAAATCACTGAGTTGCACGATACATTCACTTCTGAAGTGACAAAGTCTTTAATATTTTAAGCACAAAATTCCTTATGGTATGGCAAATATGGAAAATTAAAATTAAGTAAAGAAACTAATCATCTATTTATATCCAGTTCAGAACTGATTTGCGTCAAAATGATGTTTAGCTAGCTACTCTATGTACAGTAGATGCACATTGAGACAAGAAAATAGTCAGCTGTTAAAATACTGTGGACTGTGGAATTTTAAATTAATTTAGCATCTCGAACTTTGCATATGCACTGTACATAATAAACTTAAATTTTTTGAATAGTCTACAAAAATATATTTTAACTACTAAAAAACATTCCTTAATAGAAAATAACAAACATAATGGTTTAAATTTGATGATAAAGGAGAAGAAAAGTAAACAGTTTTTTTTTTTTTTTTTTTTTAAATGACACAGTAGGCTAGTCCTGGATCAATTATGATTTGGGAAACGCATCTAGAAAATAATTAAGAGTATTTTAGCACACGGTGACAAATAATAAAATTAACTACTTACCTCATCTACTGTTAAAGGCATGCATATTCGATATTCCTTCACAAGCATTTGAAAAACTACGACAGTTTCAAAATAATCTTTTTATAAATAGCTTATAAATGAGCAGAACTACATCCACATGCAGGTTGCTTATCATTGTACGAATCTCGCCAAGATTTCGAGATTTCAAGTGCTTGTGGCGCCATCTCTATTCCATTTAAGTGGTCTGCAACTAAGTAAGAATTTATTTTATTTAATATTTACGCTAATATTATATTATTATCAATATTTTAGAAGGCTAGATTAGGATTATTTTAAAGTCTTGCGTGTAATTAGTTGTCCTTTTATATTTTCAGTGTTTATTTAACATTAAAATTATTTATTAAAAAAAGTTTGTAAGTGACAAGTTATACAACATGGCGGAAACCGATGGGAAAATTGTAAAAATGGAAGTAGACTATAGTGCTACTGTTGATGAAAAACTTCCAGAGTGCGAGAAGCTAATGAAGGTAAATGCATTACTTTGTCAAAGTATTTACAACATTAAAGTTTCCTAAATTTATCTAACATGCGAAGCTTTTTTTTATAGACATATTTTGATAAAACATAAAAGTGGTGTATCATTTCTATAAACATGCAAGTCATGCTTTACCATGTGTTATCTACTAACCTTTTTTTTTGTATTGTCTTAACGTTTGTTTTCGTTTTTTAGGAGGATTAAGACATTTATTTAGTTTCCATATTACCAATTTTTCAGTTCAAATATTACACTTTATAAACAATGTATAGTCCACTACAGCATCTGGATGAGCAATCAGATGATCCATAGTGTTACTGTACATAAACATACCATCTCGACTACAATAAAAACAAATGGTTACATTATTATCAATCCAATTCCATAGTGCTCCACTTGTGCATTCTATGCACTTAAGCCTTATTGCAGAAATCACAACTGGGTTTTGCTTTGACCAAGATATTTCATGGACTTTCATTGTTCCTTTAAAGGGCTTTAATGTGACATTTGATAAAACTTCATCATCAATTATGCTTGATTCTGTGACCTTTAAATCTTAATGGCCACTTTACTTAACTTCAAAATGTTAGCTAGCTTCTCATAATACTCAATGTCAACTCCTTTACTCACAAAACTATCGGCAGNCCGTTTCAAGCACCCACCAATGCCATCTAGTGCCTCCTTTCCATGACCTGCCTCACTATAGTGCCATTTTATCTTTCACTTTAAGCTTATCTGATGAATAGGTAGCCATTAGATAAAACTCTAGTTTATGTTCTCCTTCATCCCCCCCCCCCCCATCCCAAGATGGACTTGTCAGAAAAGTAATAGTGATAAAAAAATATTTGAAAGGGGTTATTGCACCTCTTGATTATCCTAGGGTTGGAGCTTAGTGAATTTCACACATAGTTGGATTTAGGGTTCAGGATGAGGTAAGGTCTGTAATAAAAGACGTAAGGCAATCTTGGGGGGAACGTAAACTGGAGTATTTGCCCATCTGTTAGTGAATTATTTTAAATTTTGGTGAAATGTTTTAAATGTCTTCACTAATTGCACATAAATGTACACAAATGGCTGCTGCATCATGCACAAACTTTCTGAAATACAACAAAAGTTTTTGTGTTTAACTTTTCTTCATCCAAATTTTTGTAGTAAAAGACTGATGTGTGAGGGTAATCTGAGCCCTTGAACCACTAAAAGCTCACAGACTGCACTACCTGTGAGTAGCCAATTGCAGAGTAAGTTCTCTGCAAAATCTAAATGTAATAAAACTTCCTCATTTGAAAGATTGTGTTAGTGAATTATGTTGTTAACATGCTTCATAAATGAATGTATTGTTCCTAGCAAAACTTGTACTAGTTCATACATAGTACACTCAATACATTCTTTAACAGTTTTCTGAGAAAGGATATATTGTTCCTAGCAAAACTTGTACCGGTACTAGTCCATACTTAGTACACTCAATAGATTCTAGTTTTCTAAAAAAAAAATTATTTGCCTTTTATTACATGAATTTTTTTTTACCACTCATTTGTCATATTTCTATAGGCTTATTTCATAATACATTTAAAATATTTCCTGTGAGGTTTATTTAGACTTATTAAAATCACAAAATACAAAAAAGTAGGCCTAATAGTTTTAAATCCTTAACCAATAAATAAAAATACCATAATCAGTATGGATTAAAATAATTATCACTCTAAACCTTTTATCATTCAATGGCTAATCATCAGGAACCATCATGTTTAATTTTATGAGTGTTCTTGCCTATTGTAATAAAAGACCCAAAATAGTTATTTGTTTTAAATTTTAAATCATTAAAATGTATAACCAATATGTGAGCCTACAAAAAAAAAAAAAATCTGTTTTGTTAAAAAAGTTGTTTTAAATAAATCAAATCTTTTAAAAATAGTCTACACAATATTTCACTAAATAAAATAGATTAGACTGAGTTTTATTTTTAATGTTTAAAACCCAAGAAAGATTTATACCTAATCATTTAGTTTACATATTAGTGTGTTTCATTACATTTGTGTACAAACCATCATCCCTGTGAACAGTCTTGACCACAGAAATAATGTCTACAGAAGTGATGAAATTTTACTGCAAGTGNAATAACAAAGCTTGCTTGGAGCTTCTGAAGTTGATTATTTGTAGAGTTCAAGTCAGTTCTTCTAATTATATGACTACTATTTTAAATCCTTAATATCAAATTATCAATAATTACCTGTATATGATAGTCACAGATGTGATGGTATCATTTTGACAACTTAAAACATTCGACAACCAAACAAAATAACACTTTAATACCTATGGTAATTCACTTCTCTCTTAAATATGTCAAAACAAGCTGGCTACCTTACTTTCAAAATACATACTAAATTGGCTCAGTCTGTGCTATGGTGGATTTATTGTGAACTTTAAGGCCTGTCCACGGAAATGATAGAAAAAATGGTTGCTCTCTAAAACTGCATAAAAAAAAAACATTATTGTATTGATAATAAAAAATTAGAAAAATATTTTTCTCATTAATACTATATCACTACTAACAATAAATTACTCTGAAACATTTAAAAAAGAGCTGATAATGTTTAATTTTTCAAAAGGAAATTACCGTAATACATCATACTGGTTATATCACCTCCTGTGGGCTAAAAATTATAGAAAAAAAAATAGTATTTAAAATTTTTATTTTATTTTTGGAGTTATTAGTATGTTACTTATTAAACCCAGATGTAGCACTATTTTGGTCACTTGCCTTTTCATTTTGTATATAGACTTATTTTACTTATTATTTTATTTTTGGTATTTACAGTATTATTTTAAGTAAGGATGAACTGTAGTTTATTGTTTGTGGATTATGTTATTTCTGGCAGTGGATTAATGACTTGTTTTGATTTACAAAGGATTAAGGCTATCTAGGCTGAAGACACATCCATTATGGCAACAAGATTATTTACTTCTTTGCTTTTTCTTCAATGGTTGTCAATTTGACTCATTTCAATGAAGAATTTATTTTAATACCTTTAATGATGCAGTTTAAGAATCTCCTTGTTCCCCTTGCTCTTGTTGACTTGGTGGTTTACCCTTTCCTACCTGGATTGGACTACGTTAGCGCTACGCACTTGGAACATCTTGTGTTTTCCTTTATGTTAATGATCGTATCTTTATTTGAAGTTCAACAATGTACCGACCATTTTTATATTTTATTTTTTATTGTTTTATTTGCGCTTGAAACAAGATTACTATCGTTAAAGCTGTCGCTGTCACAAGTGGATTGACCATGATGTTGATACAAGCAGATCAATTACTCTGGATTACATTAACTTTTTAATTTTTGTTTTTCTTTTCTTTAAATAACCTATTCTAATCAAAGTTTAAATACTGTAATTGGGACCTATATCCTATTTAGGCTAAGGTCTCAAATATCAAAAAAATTCAGTGTTTATTGATATTGTATATAGGCTAATATGTTTTATGTTATAAAATAAACCCAATAATAATAACCATAAATAAAATTAATGATTACTGAAAAGATATAAAGTGGTTACACCAAACTCTACACTTTGTGGAGAATGACCCAAATATATGCCTTGCCCATTCAGATCACCATAGTTCTAAAGATTACATGCTTTTACTGTAGCCTACGTTAAAGTTATCACCAAGCATTTTTTTTTTAAATGTAAAAATCTTGAAATCTATAATTAAAAAAAAAAGATTTGCAAAAGTTGTAGTGAAAGAAAATTTGCACATTGTACGATTCAGACATAATTACATTTAAATACTTTTTATTAAAAAAATGCCTTTTATAATTTAATTTTTCTATTTTTTTTTTTCAAGGATGGAAAATTATCTGATGCACTCGATATTTTGATTGCTTTGGAAAAACAAACAAGAACAGTAAGTTCATTATCTAATAAAATACTCCACTTAGAATTAGGAACTGGATGATTAGCAAACAGTTATTTCACAAGCTTAACTTTGGTCTCGTATTACTATAAAAAAATAAAAAAATTACTGGCAAGATATCTTGCATTAGGCTGTGCAGTTAACTTTTGAAGCTTTTGCCTGGCCTGGATGTCACAAACCTCTAATGAAAGTTAATTCTAATTTATGCATTTTTTTTTTTTGTAAACTAGAACAGAAAATTAAGTTGATAGCTGCATTGAAGAGTTTATGGAACTTTGATACTCAGAAGAATGAATGATGGCATATCTAGCATAATTAAAGGATTTCTTTTCATTTTAATTAGAAAAAAAAAATCATCATGCCAGATAGTATGAGCTTAACCCTCCGACAGGCGCAATATGAAAAGTCACATGGTCGGGTGCAATGTATCTGGCAGACAATTTTCAATTACTTAGTCTAATGGACTCAAATATTTTTTTTAGCATTATTTATAATAAAAAGCTATTTAATATCATCTTTATAAAATTACGATATTTCATAATATTTTATTATGTACGCAATTTTTTTTTTTTTTTTACACAAAGACAACTATAGCCATCGTCATAAAAAAAATGCAATAATGATAATTGTTGGCACTTATTTACAGTGTATACCAATAGTTTATTACACTTAAATAAGTTTTAAAAATATTTTTTGTAAAAAAAATTTTTTTTTGAAATTTACAGTACATAGGCTATACAGTAATGTCCAATAGGAAAAAAAACTGTTGCATCAATGGGCGCAATGAGTCTAATAGATAAAAATTGACCTCCATGACCTTAGGGACTTTCAATCATAAACTTTTTTTATATCTATCAAAAGACGAGATCATGAAGATACTCAGTTGGGGGTTTCTACTTATCAAAATAAAGCTGCAATTTGGAAAATAACACGTGCCTATTAGATCAGTTGCGCCCGACAGAGGGTTAAAAAAACTTTTAATTTTATTTTTCATTGTTCTCTTTAATCATACACTCTACTCTAGTTCCCCCAACAATGGAAAATTTGGTCAGCAAATAGTTTTAAAAAAATGTCACTTAGAATAAATATTATCTTGTTATTTTAATCAACATTATCAATATTTTATTCACCTTGGTTTCAATAATAGACAATTTTGACTTCAAAAAAAAAACTGTAAATACTAGCTACTGTATATTTTATGATTTGTTTTATGGACTGTGAATATTTAAACTTTTTCATAATTATTTTGGAGTATATTATGAAGTAATGTAGCCTACAGCATTTGTTAATATTGTTTTAATAAAATTCATAAGTTTCAAAACTATATTACTGCATATATAACATATTTAATTGAGATAATTTTCATGATATACCGGTACTGTATATCATGAAAAGAGATACAGTAATCAAAATAACACGTTAACTAAAAAAAAAAAAATTCAATACCGTATAGTATTTATTATGTACTATGCCTATATAGCAATTAAACATCCGTACACTTGTGATTCCCTCGGTCAAATTTTAAAAAAATTATCCCCTCAACCTCAAAAAATATTATGCATTGGCGTAATGTTCTTATTTCTGGAGCATTAAATTCTAATTTGGTGAATTGATTGGTGAAATAAAATTTAACCCCAGAGCGAGCGCTGTTTAGATATTATGTACAGTATACTGCAGGCCTGGGCAACAATTTCGGCATGAGGGCCAGATTGAAAATTTATAATTCTCCGCGGGCCGGTTTTCAGGCGTGGAAAAATTCCAAGGGAACTAACCGAAACAAAGATGCAGTGAGGTGGAAGGGCGTCTCCCAGAATTTTTAGATAGACAGAGATAGATAGATAGACAGACATACAGATAGATAGATTAGATAGAAATATAGATAAATAAAGCTAGAAATATAGAGAAATAGATAATGAGAAATAGAGTTAGAGAGAAATAAAGGAATAGAGAGGATAGAGAGACAAAGAGAGACTATTTTTTTTTAAAAAAAAAAAACATTTCTGGATAATCAAACATATAGTTTATAAGATCTCTTCTCAAATAAAGTGGGGGAGGGATATTAAAATAAAGAGTTCATTTTAAAATGATTACCAAGGACAGCCGAAAATGACCACAATAATAAACTATTAATTTTGTTAAAAATAATAAAAAGTAGGCTACTTGGATTAAAAAGCTATGCTGTAATTTTCTTAAAAGTGGGGGGAGGGGATTACAAACATTCGGTAGTTTATTAAAGATGATTTATTTGTAATTTCTTTATGATATCTTTGTTTAAAGATCAATAACATTAAATGCTATTAAAAAAAAAAAAAAAAACGAGATCTTAGCTGACCAGCTGATTGTTTATTTCCTTTCATTTCAATTAGACACCACCTGACCACGGCGTTTAATTTGCTTTTACATAACTTTGTTTTATTAATATTATTCTTTATTAATTTTATTTAGTAAGGGAAAGACACAATATATTAATAGTATAATATTACTGCATACTACTGTATATATTGTGTGTAATCATTTAAAATATTAGCTAAGATAAAACATTTTAGATAAAATTTGCTGCTTTAATCATAATTACAGTTTAAACTTTTTTAATTTACGATTGCGGGCCACATAAACTGATGCGGCATGCCAGATCTGGCCCGCGGGACGTATGTTGCCCACCCCTGGTATACTGTATATACACATAGCCTACATATAGGCTAGGCTACACTTCACCGGATTGAAATAATGCAATAGCTTTAAATCTAACAGCCATTGATTAGAATTTTGTCTGAGAATCTGACACACTTTTGAAATTGAAAGAGTAAACTTGCCTAAATATATTGTTTTCAGCGAATGTAGATATTCTAACAAACAAGGCTACTTTTTTTTCTTATTTTCAATGCTAACCTAGATCGGAGAGAAATACAATTGGTTGCAATTACAGTAAAAGCTGCATTATTCACAATTGCAACCTTGCTTAGAGAACATTATCGATTAAATTATTTTATTTTATACAAATACTGTACTTAGGCAATTTAATAATGTACTGGTAAATTCATATAGTTTCCTTAAATATACATTTGAATTATTTTAATAAATAGAATGTCTCGATTCACAATTTTTCTTTCCACCTATAAAAATAGTTTAGGCCTAATGTTTAACATTTAACCTCTTCTCTTTTATCAGCCTTTTCAAAATTTACTTATAAAAGGAGAACAATGATATTTTTTTAACAACTATAACCATTGGATATCGACAAATCATCCAGTTGTATAGATTGATTCCAATGAGGGAAAACTGGCTGCAACAGAAATTGATTTGGGATCTAGAGGAATAGGTGTTCATAAAATTGATCTAAATAAATGTTATGGAATCAATTTTTCTTTGAATTAATGATTTAAAACTATTTTTCTAATCAATTTAATGAATTATTTAAAAAAAAAAAGTATGATGCGAATGGTTAAAAAGTCGGAAAACTGTTTTTTGGATTGCTAAAATGTTTAGTTTTAAGTTTAAAAAAATCTGATGCAGTCTTGAGTCTACTAAGTGGAAATAAAGGTTCCATCTTTACTAATTGTATATACTGTATTATAGGCCTACTGTATATATTTTCAATGTGCTATTTTATTTTTTATTGATGCCATCATCTACTTATAGGATATTATGTATTTTATTGAAAGGATCAAGACTGGGGTGTAATAATTAAATTATTTGAACATTTAAGCTTGAACTGCTCAGTAGTAAGAACCTATTAAAGTATGGCATTCTTTATTTACTAAGGGAGCTGACACACACTCAACTGGTCGAATCTTGGTTGCAATTGTGAAACTTTGCCATGAATCTAAAGATTGGAATAAATTGAATGAAAATATTGTACTCATGACAAAGAAGAGAAGCCAGCTCAAACAGGTACATTATTTGAAAGACATTATTTCAGGGAGGAAGTTAAGTTCTGGTTGTAAAGTTATTTGTTTTTGCCTTTAGGCTGTGACTAAAATGGTTCAAGAAGCTTGTACTTACGTAGATCAGATGGCAGATAAAGAAGCAAAGCTGAAATTAATAGATACACTACGAACTGTAACTGCAGGAAAGGTGAGTGGTGCATCTAATTGTAATACCCTAACAGTGTAGCTTTTTTTTTAAAAAAAAAAGGTTCTTTCCTTTTAATTAAAAATAAATCAATACTCTCCCAGTTTGTTTATTGTGGGGACTTAATAGCTGATTATTGTGAAACTACATCCATTCCTGCTCAAATTCTTACATCTCGTAGGTTTACTAAAGATTAAAATAATAGTGCAAAGCTATTTCTATAGGCCAAACTGATGAAGCTATTGAAATAGCTTCATCAGTTTGAATTTGCTTTTCAATCTCACATACTGTACTCATGAGAGCTCCCTTGAAAGAGTCTGTCCTTAGATTCTAGCAGTTGTTTTAAAGTACAGTACATGTTTTTGATAAGTAAATCTCATTGAAAGTGATCCAAGATAACAATTGCTTACATAAATATACTGCCATCAATTCATTATTAGCTAGCTTTAGTGTTCATGTCAAATTGTTTTTAACAATGAAAACCAATTTATTAGAAACAATTTGTCAGGCTTCAGGGCATTCATCATAATCTAGTTGATTTCCATATTATCTTACAACTAATGAAAGAGTTGAGCTGAGCCTCGATTTGGTTCCTAAAATATGCTAATCAAATCGGGTATTAAATGTCCAAAAGAATATATTAAAATGTGATTGGTTCCTGTACAGTATAAAAGAAACAAACTTTTGCTGACATTTTTATGGCTGTAACCTACATATTTTACTATGTTTATTTGTTAATAATCTTCACAAAAAAGTTCATTTTAATAGTTATTCTAAATTGACACTTTGCAAAAATTTTATAAACTTAAAATTACAGTACTAGGATTTTTAATTTTTTTATTTATTAAGCTATTATAAACAACTCACTGACAAAAAAAAAAAACAAAATGAAAAAATAGACTTTATTTACAAACGACTCAAACTGAGGCTCTGGTGTATAAACAAAAAGATGTTCAAGTGATTTGAAAGAAATCATGTCAACTTAATTTAGGGGGACGGTACGCTTTTATCAGCAAAAATATATTAGGAAATATCAAGATTTTTTTTGCGCAAATTAAAAGATTCAATTAAAATAAATCACCTCACCTTGCCAAAGGCACTTCATTGTCTATAGAATATAATCGTTTTAGAAAAAAACATCTTCGTTAATACTCGGTTTTGCGATGAAAACAGCCATTTTACATGACGTAACGGAAGGAATCTGCTCAAATGGCACATATAAAAAAAGGAGGGAGCAATTATTAACAAGGCCTGGGGTTGCATCTCGGTGATTGATTTTTAAACATTTTATTCCCTAGGTTTTTTTATGAATGAAGGATTTGTGGGTGTTTCTTGAAATTCCTAAAATTACTGTACACATAGATCCTTCCTTCATCAAAAATCTAGGAATTTTATTGCCATAAAAAGTGATTTAAAAATAACTGCTCCCCCGATATTAGCTTCC
>PXIH01S0000916.1:7961-19858 GCA_003024985.2 Euperipatoides rowelli
AAAAAAAAAAATTTCAAAGGCATTCAAATCCAGCTTGTTGAAATATGCTGTAGTTTTTTTTTTTAAAAAAATAAAAACATGGATCGTAGTGTAATGTCTTTGTCAAGTTAATGGAACTTTGGAGATTGATAAATCATTTTTAATCTTAAATCTAGATTCTACTGTGTATTGGATATTGATCAAATCTTGAAATAGATTAAATAACAATTCTTTGGCATCTTATTTCAGAGTCCTAAAAGAATGTCTGATGTCTTAATTATGGTTAGTACATCCCATTTTGCACAGATTGGTCCTATATCTATTCGGTTTCCTTGATATCTTATCAAGGTCTTTATAAGGACATGTTTTACATGAGGCTTTACTCGGAGCACCTCTGAAATCAAGTTATAACTGCACATGCACATGACTTTATTTTTTTGGGGTATTTCAAAATAATTTTTCTTTTTTTTTTTTTAATCCCAGAAAAGTTGCCAAAATAGAATTAACATGAGTTAATAGATTAGTTATGGATTTGAATCTTTTGTCCATTTTTTTCTGCTCTGTAGCCTACTGTTCATAAGATTGTTACATGTTAAATTATAGCAGAATATTTTATTTAAATCGTCCACGAATCCGTGAAAAAAAGTCACTGATAGGTCTAATGCAAGCTGTTTTTTTCCATTCACATCAAATTTACATTTAAAATACAATTATACAGAAGAAAAAAAATCAAACTATCCAATTTCACTGCCATATACAAATGACATTCCGATTTATAAATAAACGTTCAAGTTCTATCATAGAATCAATATATTTTAATTGATTCAAATCAAAGCTTGATGTATACAAAGTAGTGCTCCGAGTCAAAAATCGATTAATCAACTAGTCAATTTTTGATTTTTACTTTTCAAATCAACTAATCATTTATTTGTCTGGTCTTATACGACAGCCTATAATGTACAGTAGTCTAAATAAAATATAAAAGGCATCTTTAATTTTTAAATCATTCCATTAAAACTACCATATACATTGCATTGTATACAGTATATATATAAAAAAATCAATTGTAAATTAGGCTTTAATTTTTTAAAATATTACATTAAAATACTGTAGTTAAAAATTGATAATAAATTAAATCCATTTTTTTTACAAGTATATATACAGTAACTGAAATCTCAAAATGTCCCTAGCCTATGCTCATAAAATTGGCTTTTGCTATTTTTTCACTAGCCATTAATGTAGTAATTCATTACATACGATTGTTTAATTACTTTCAATAAACATTTTTTTTCTTTGTTATTTCCTACATTTTTTTTTAATTATTGTAATGTTAAACTGGAGAGTAATTTAAATATTTATGTAAAAATTCATCTATAAGTCAACTTTAAGCCTCGACTAGTCAACTTTAAAATTAGTCTAAAACTCGGAGCACTAATACTTAGTGAATAATAATGTAAAACAGATTTGATAGACCTTCATATACTGTATTTGTTATAATAACTATTAATTATTTTCTCTAAATCTTTCTTTAAATATGTAAAAATCATCTTAACAACTTAAATAAAAAATGTTTAAATAAATGTTTTTTTGCTAAGTGTCATCGTAAAATTAAATTAAAGGTTTATATATAACAGATTAGAACATGTAGTACATCAATTTTTTTAGAATAATTTTGGAATTTTAAATGTAAGTCCATGCTTAAGCCCATAGAATTGTAACAGATCACAGAGATGCTTAGAGGAAAGGCTTGTAGTTTTACCGCATTTAAATAAAAATTGCAAAATTCTATTTTTTGCCAGTAAATATGAATTTCAGAGATTATCCAACATATTGAAATTTAAGACTAGAATGAAATTGAATTTATATATTCCCTGAGTTTCCCGCCCTACCCTAGGACTCTGCCTATTTAGATTATTGGGAAGATTTCGCAGATTCCAGCCCTGAAAACATGTTATCAGCCATTTCTTTGAGATCTGATAACTTTTGGCATAATTAGTATAATACTTTTTGCGTTTTGCCCATAAGTTTTGAGTTCAAATCAGCACAAACTCTGCCTCAAGGTACCCTTATGTTGTACCGGCTGGAATTTCATGATTATGCAAGGTATTTGTGCAGAATATTCATGAAAATTTTGACAAACCACAAAGAATACATGCTTTTCAATTTGTTTTCATCTATACAGTTTTTGAGGGCTATTTTAATATGTAAACCATTTCTAAACTATTACAAAATATAAAATACATTACTGATTAAATAATGTAATTTGTCCACATTTTATGCATAAATTCACCTTTTCATGATGTAAATTGAATCAAAATAAAAATACAATAGAGAATTGGATAACAAGGTCATTCTCTGACCTTGTTTCAGATAATGAAAAGACAAATATATTAGTATAACTCTCAAAATTTGTTTTAATTCACTTGTTCATTAATTATCACCACGGTTGTATGATAGTATTTTTAATGGAGTGAATATAAATTTAAATAGCAACTTCTTTTAAAAAGAAATTGATAATGTACACTAAAAAAAAGGTTTTAATTTTGTAGTTACATTTACCATGACAAAGACTCATTACTTTCCATTACTTCAGGAGTCCTACAGTAAATACAATACATAAACTAATCTATTGTATAATACTATATTATGTACATCTTGCTTCCTATCAGCCAAGTTATAATAATTTATAGAAATAAAAAATAAAACCTAGTTACTCCTAAAATAATGGAATTAGAATTTAAAAATTATTTACATAAATTGTTTATACAGTGCTGTATATGTACTATATATAAAGTGCTGTATATGCTGTTTATATAGAGTATACATACAGTACAGTATATACTGTACTATATAACGTATACTGTACATACAGTACAGTGTATATGCTGTATACACATTTCAGTGTGTATACTGTATATTTACAGTCTATATAGTTACAGTATACTGTACAGTATATTGTATATACTGTTTACTATATAAACTGTTTACTATATACAGTATATTATACATACAGTATTTAATTAAAAGAATAATGGGAAACTAATAAATGTAATTTTGATTAGAAAATTTGCAAACCTTTTTATCAAAATTACATTTTTAATGAAAAAAAGAATTTTTATTATCATGCATAAAGTATGATGATGTTATTTTTAAATAAAAGTAAATTTTATCACATTCCATTTTAAAAATTAAAAAAATATAATAAAATTCTAGTTGGACAAGTAAGCTTGTTGACCTTAGATATAACTCATTGTATATAAAATTTCTTCCAATGTTTTTTTTTTTTTATTATTTTTTTTTTTTTTAGATGAGTTAATCAATTATAGCCAAAACTCCAGTTCCTAAATTTTGATATAAATATGTTTCAAGGAATTAGAAATAATGAAAAAAAAAAAAATTATACACCTTTAAAATTTTTGTGTAGGCCTAATTTAAAATAGAAAAAAAAAAAATCCATATGCAAGGTGATATTTTTGTAAATCTAGTTGTTTCTCAATGTCAGTAGAGTTGTCATGTTTTGTCCAGTATATAGTAAACATTGACATAATTTCTATCATTCTGATATTAACACAAGGAATTGTAATAAATTCTATACTCCGTTCATAAGAAGAAGATTGGTTAGGTCTCTTGATATCCATGTTTAAACTGTTACCCAGACTAGAGGATATTAGTTAAATGTTTGTTTAAAATCATACAAAAAAAAAAAAAGGGGGATTTTTTTTATGTAAATATCACATCCTTAGGGTCTAGATAATTTACTAATTTTTCAACTGTATAATGTTTAGGTACAGTATGTTGAATATTATGTAACTCATTTATATGTATTCAATTGTTTAGTAATAAACATATAATATTAATCCTCCCCTTCCTTCAAAGAATGAATGTGAATTTGAAAAAAAGAGCTAATTGCAGTAAATTTAACTACAGAAATTGTTTTTGGGTTGCTGTATCGGGTTCAGATTTTTCTCAATGCTACTGCTTATATGAGACATGTAAAGGAAGGATGATTGATAGAAACTAAATTATTTGGACTTTTTTTTTTTTAGATACCGGTATATTTTATGCTTATTAAAATTCTTAATATAAGTTGAAATTTTTTGTTTTTCCTTTTGTTTTAATACATTAGTGAATCTAGTTAATGTCAATATTATACTTAAAAAAATCTATCCATTAAATATATTAAACATTTTTTTGTATATTATGCATTTATTAAATGAATTTAAGTATTGTAAATAGATATTTTATTACCCCGGATGTAGTGCCTTTAATGGGTGCTTGAACTTTCTGGTTTGTAAATAGATATTTTATTACCCCGGATGTAGTGCCTTTAATGGGTGCTTGAACTTTCTGGTTTGTAAATAGATATTTTATTACCCCGGATGTAGTGCCTTTAATGGGTGCTTGAACTTTCTGGTTTGTAAATAGATATTTTATTTCCAAAAATGAATGCAATTGTGTACTTTTTTATGGTAAGTTACTAATTTACTTTGCGATCACATGGGTTACTCATTTGTATTGTAGAGTCAATGATGGTATAATCATTTGTGAATGTTTTATTATTTTTTCCTGGTGTGTGTGTGTGTGTAATCAGACTTTTATATAAACCATCATACAAAGTCAATACAAAAATAAAATTTTAAGATAAATTAGTTTCCCCATTATTCTTTTCTATTATTTCATTTGATTGGTGCATTAATTAAGCAGTATTAAATACAATATACTTTTAAAGTATTTGATATACAATGAAAAACTGTCTTCTGCAGAAGCATATCGATTATTTCACAACCAAAATGGGCAGAAACAAACAATAAGCTTATTTTGTCTTAAAAAGTCGCTAGATGGCACCACATTGGTGTAAATGAGCACTTTGATTTCTTTGTTGCATTTTTCAATCACATTTATATCTCCTTTTTTATTTTTTTTTTTATATTGGAGTCCATGAGCTTTATATAAAGAAAATTATTTGTTTAAGAAATAAAAAGAAACAGCTGGTTTATCTTTTAAGAAATCTGAAAATAATTCTTGATATATTTGATTTTGTCATGAGTTCCATTTTTTTAAAACATTAGCTGATTTCAAACAGTTGTCATCCTTTCTGAAGGAGTTACATTTCCTGAATTAGATGTATTCTCTCGCCAAGGATCCTGAGCAACATGAACATATACAGGTTGATACAAAATGATGTTTTCACCCTCTTCTAATGATCCATCATAGACTTGGCCCAGCTGAAACTCAGGACTAATATACATTCCACCTTCTACATTGTTGACTGCATGATCTATAGAAGAAGAAAAAAAATGGTATTAATATATTACACGCAATAAACTTTATGCAATCATAAGAAAACATTTACAGGTAAGGTTTTATCCTTTTTTTTTATTTTAAATAAATTTCCCATTATCAATGAGGAATTTATTTTATGAGATGTTAATGTATTAACTTAATAATTAAATTATCCAAGAATTTAAATTACTAATTAGACTACTACAAGTTCTTAAAGAGCCGGCATACTGAGTAAAAAACCCTTAGCATGATTTTCTAAGCAGGGGAAAACCGGCACAGCTGGGAATCGAACTTGTGATATTTCCAGCATATGACGACTTGGTAGTAGCCAGCATCACTACCGACTGAACAACCAAGTCAGGACTTATCTAATAATGTAAATATTCAAATCTAATTAAATAAAACAAATTAAGAAAGACACTTAAAAAAATCATGTACCGTACTGTCAAAAATAAACATTGATAAATATAAGTTCAGACAGAAAATTTTTCCTTCATCTGGATCTGAATCCAGGACCGCTTGTCTTTCCTGGAATGTGCTCTAACCCCTGAGATATGAAGGTACTTACTGTTACTGAATATTTAATCTGTCAAAATCTAACAAATTTGTAGAACATATATGCCTTATATATAGGCCTATTTATAACATTTATTAAAGACAAGTGACATTTTAAACATGCTGAGTGTGAAGTGGATCATTAATAAATAAATAACATAGATGTTGATCACCATTAGAGATGTACTGATTAATTGGTAGGTAATCAGTAATTGGCTCTTTGACTGATTAATCGGTAATTGGCCATTTTGCTTTTCGGTGCAACCGTGATGTACCAATTAATTGGTAGATAATCTATATTCGGCAATTAGCTACAATTTTCTGTGATCCATAAATCAGATCATCAATTAAAATGTCAGACAGTTTCATCCCAATCCTACCAGAGCTGACTGAAAAAAATTACAAAATCCAAACTATTGATCTCAAAAATCCTAACATTGATTGACCTGTTACATTTTCTTCCTCTTAGTGTGCTTTTAAAAGAAGTAAAATTTATCATAACCCAAACATTCCACTCCGCTTATATTGCACTTGTCTAAATAAAAATATGTGAGATTGATTAAATGTATAATGGACCTTTTCTTTCATTTGTATTTCAAAACAGGATTGACTTTACATGAACATCACAAAGTAGCATATTATTAATCATGATCCTTATTTTTTTTTTTTAAGATTTGTATTTTATTGACTCTTTATCAGGTAGTCTTTAAAACACTGATTCTTTTGTTTTAATCCATGAAATTTCAAAGATGCCATGGTTGTATTTTTGTAAGGTGCAAAGAGTTTATCATACTTAACTTTAATTGATTTATGTTTAGTTAATCAATTTTGAAAACTTAAACTGAAACATATAAAAATTTGCAAGTTTCTAAGTTGTTTACAAAAAATAAAACCTAGATGCTGACATAAAATTGACATAGCCAAAGGATAAAATCTTGATGTTGGTTTTTGGGCTGTAGGAAAATGCATATCTGGGATCCAGATGCTATTATTAAGTTATTGTTTAGAAAAATAGTCAACAAAAGTGTTATAAAGTTTTGAAAAAGAAAAAAACAGAAAAAAGTTACTTTCTTAGCATTAATATAAAATCCATAAAATCTTAAGAAGAAAAACTGTCGGGTGGCTTTTATACATTAAGCTTATTAACTTTACATGATAATGAGAACAAATTAAGTATTATTTCCAAAGTTTTTAATATTTTTTAATGCAAATAAAAACTGTTAAAGGTTTATTTTTTCCTACTTGTGTTTGTTTTGAGCTGTCTTTATAAAAACTACCGACTGCAAATAAAAAAATCAGTCTTTGAATCATTGATCTACATTCTGATAAAAGTACATAGAAACGGTATTCAATAAGTGACAATTACTGTGTTTTTAACATTGCGCACATATTTCTGTCATTACGAGAGCCAATGGAATTTGGTGTCAAATTATCGAAATCGATCAAAAAAATGATTATTTCACCTCTAGATTATCCTAGGGTTTAAGCCTGATGTGTTAAATATGTAGTAGGAGTTAGGGTTCAGGATAAGGTTAGGACTGTAAATAATAAAATAATGCCGCTATCCATTTACTAAATGTCACTTATTGGATCCGGGTTCTAGGCTTTCATCATTCTGATTGGTCTGTGAAGAAAACGTCTGTCTGGTCTAACCACCACACCACTATTACTGGAGTCCACGCAAGATTTTTCAGGCAAAATTATAGACTTGACGTCAGCGTCTGGATTGATATTTTGATTAATTAAACAAGCATTTTTTTTTACAAAAATACACATAAATCAATGAAGTTGAAATAGGCATTGATAAACACTTTAAAGTTCAAATGTAAATGGATTTTTTTTAAAAAAAGTAATTGATATTTTTAAAGATTATTAGATAATTACGAAAAAAAAAATTACTCCAGAAAAAAAAATTAAATAAAAAAAAAAGTTATTTACAATTAAATTTTTAAAATACTTGTCTTTAGCTCCTCCCCTTTAAAACATTGACTATTGTATAGACTTGGGGAGATATTTTGTTACATCATTGTTGAGAAATGAATAGCTTTTACTTTACCATTCTATACAATATTCACTAGCTTTGTCAGCTAAAGGCTGGAAATCCTATGGTCTAATTGTTTAAATACTTGTACAGCATCATAATCAAATTCATCCTTTGTGCTATTATGCTCCAATTTGTTTAAAAAAAAATCAAAACAAACTTTACTAGAAGTGGAACATCCCTCAATTTACAGCATAAATCATCAGCAACAAAACGGATGTAGAAACAGTACATCATCAAAATAATCTTGGATCCAAAAATAATTTAAAACCTTTTTTTTTAATAATCTCAGACAGAGGAGAGGAATATTCTTAATTTTATCTTTAACCCTTTCACTTAATGGCGATTCTCAATCGCCATTTTCAATTTAGTAGTTGCACTCTAAAGTCGATTCTGAATCGCCATTTTCATTTCCTTGTATTTCATAATCAATAATTATATATTCAAATATGCTTCAATTACTATTTTTTTTAGTTTCTAAGACACAAAATATATTTGTCTTTAATTATCCCAAGAGATTTTTTAAAAAAAATAAAAATCGATTTTTCATTTTTATTGTGGAGCTGTAGAAACCAAATTCTCTGAATTCAGTGGAGTGGAAAGGGTTAAGTAACTTTTTTTTTATGCATTTTAAATTTTTTTTTCCCAGTGGAATTTTTTTTTAGTAATTATCTTTGAAAATCAATAATTTAAAAAAAAAAAAAAATCCATTACATTTGACCATTATCAAAGATGTCATCCAAAGCCCTTCTCTTCCCCGATGGCAAAAACATAAATGTTTGATATTTTAATTCAAGTTCATTAATTTGTAGGAGGAGAGCAATTTGTATCTGGTATTCTTGAGATATTTCTACGCTAATCTATAATTTAAAATCATCCCACTGCATCTAGGACTCTGACGGATTCGTAGTCAACATACAATAAATGATGTGACAGGCTGAATATTGAATGCCTTATTTGTTGAATATTGAATGCCTTATTTGTTTATTGTAAGTTCCTGTATCCCAATCGAAGGTTTTAAAATCTCGGGTCAGAGGCCATGTTAGTTATTATTACTATGATGTGTAAGTAATGACATTCCATTTCCAAGTTTATACTATTGTAATTGTACCTTCTTTCAGAAATGCTGTCAGTGCCTCTGGTGGTCATATTCTTTATTAGAATGCATAACAACTACTACTGTATATTTAAAAAGAGGTAGGACACATTATGTCCGTAACTTAGTAAAAAAAAAAAAGTTAAATGAGAGGTCAACTAGGCTTGGATTCTTGATACCAATTCTGTCTGCTTTGCAAAATTTAACTTAATATTTTATATAATTTTATTAAAATTTAACCCTTTGACTAAAATTTTTTTATTAGATTTTAAGCTAGGATAGTGTGGAAATTTTTTTTCAGGACTGTGAATTGGTAATTTCATTACCATATTTTTGTTTTTTAATATACAGAGATATGCTGCTAGCCATACAGAAATTGGGGAAAAAAAACTTGTGCAGAAAGAAACTATATTGGGAAATAAATGTGGCAATTAAAGGCATGGATAACTTAAGGGTTTATAGTTTTTATATATGTTTTTTTTTCAAGTGATGAAATGCACAGTTTGAGATCTGCCATTAGTTCTCAAAGTTCTTTGAATTGAACTTATGGCATTAAGCAAATATTGATTAGAAAAGCATTTTCATAAAATTAAATTACAGTTCATTAAATTAATTAGGGTAATATTCTAATTTATCTTCTCCAATTATCACATACTGTACATCAAAGCTAAGAATTTGGGGAAAATTTTCCACGTCCCCCAAAAGATTTGAAATTTTATAAATTCCATTAAACTTGTAGCTCTCACATTGAGATCTATTTTTTTAGGAGGTTGGTGGTGGAGATCTTCACATTATTGTAACCCTTAATATATATATGTTTGTGTACAGCAAATGCCAAGGCCCTCTGAGACTTGTTAGTTTTTGTATTATTATTATAGATCTAATAAAATTCAGATACCCTGGCCTAACATCCTAAGATTCAGAATTATTGTCATGTGCATGTTTTGATGTTACTAATGTCATGTGTTTATCAAACTAATATTCTAAACTAAGATTTTGTAAACATTTTCACCTAAAAATTTACCTGCATGATACAGTTCAATCTTTTTTGCAAAAATACTGGAATTAGTTGAATCATGCAAGAGCAAGATGTCTAAATCGATCATCCAATAGGGTATATTACAGTGAAAACAATTTAATTTTTTTTCCAAAAATATAATTTAGATATTTGGACAGCTTGATAACGGAAGATAAAAAGAACCACAAAAGAAGTCTGAACAAGGATAGGAATGCCAAAATCTGCTTTTTGGAAACAAAATAAACTTTAACAAACATTTAAGATTTTAAATGCTATGTTTGACCAGTTTTCTTATATGGATGCGAGACTTGGACTTTAACCAAAAACTTGGAATTTAAGAAGATCAATGTTTTCGATAGCTGGTGTGCAAGAAGAATGTGCAAGAAGAATGTTTAAAATAAAAAGGACATTTGATCAAAAAATTAGCCATTGTGGAGAAGCTGAAGAGATGATTATAGTCTTTTGGATGAAGAAAGAGGAAATGGAAATATGTTGGTCATGTCTTGACTGAGAAGATTGCAGGAATTTGACTAGTAACACCATTTGTGAGATGGATAAAAAGACCACCACCAAGAAGGGAATGGCTGGACACTCTTAGGACTGGGCTAACATCAGGCAATACTCTGTATTTAAAAATAAGAGCACATAATAGAAATCTTTGGCGTTCATTAAAGTGAAACTCAGTCTCAGAGAATGTAGCCAATGATGAAAGATTTGATGTAGCAAGTACACCTATCCTCATAACCATTTTGAATTCTGATGTTACATTTTGTGTGATGTCATAGATTGACAAATGAATGCTAATGTCGAGCCATTTGACTTTTTAGGCTTATAAACTGTTACAATATAGAACTTGGTGTGTCTTTTCACTATTTTTGCTTATCTATCTTCATTTTTTTTTTTTTCGTTTGTGTGAGATTTTGATGCATGATGACACTAAAAGGATAGTAGTTGTTTGTAGGGATGAGACACCAGTCAATTGACCAAAAAGATTTTGAACACTTTTTTTTGGTCAAAATCTAATTTTTCAACTAGAAAACCGTATAACAATACTGCAATATTTTTTAAATCATTCAGAAAGATATTTTAGAATTTGTCCACTAGAAGGTAGTTAGCCTACTTTATGACACTGTAATTATTTCTATATTTAATCTTTGCTGAAGTCAGGAACTTATTAACCCAATATGGCAATGTTTCCAAAGAATTACTGGAAATGTAAAAACATAATTCAATTACTGCAAGAATATTTAACAGACCCCAGAATTTGAAGTAATGAAATAATAGTTATTTTCCCAAATTTATCTGAAATCTGTCCTGTTTGGAAAGCTACAAAATGTTTAGTAATTATTGAGCGCAATGCAAAGGGGAAAACTAATCGTATTACAACAAAAGCATGATAGTCTGCAATATGTTCAAATTCTACACCAAATAGTTGAGTAACATTAGAATCACTAAGATGAATTGGTCTACTTGGGGTTTAATTCATTGCAAAGTTAGGAGTCATCTTGCCACAAAATGTGCTGGTAAATTACTTTATATTTATCAGAACTTAAATGTGTACAAATATCAGCCAACAATTACTATCAGATAATAGTGACAGAGAAGGAGAAACACAGTCTGAAAGTGATAAAGCAAATCAAGATTCTTTAGAATCAGAAATGTCCTTGTGACTGGAGATTGAAGACTTTTTACTAAAGAGACTATTTTTCTGAGTATAGTACTGTAATAACTAATAATTCATTAAGCTAATTCTTTATATACTGTAAGTAAGAAAAACTGGTGCATTTTATTTGCAGACTACAGGTAGCCATTTTATTAAACCTTGATAACATTTTGTGATGTATGAGTATGACTATATGGACCTATGGTATTGTGGTATAGTATACCAATCTGAAAACAATGCCATTGAAATACATTGTAAAAAA
>PXIH01S0000917.1:30014-41168 GCA_003024985.2 Euperipatoides rowelli
GCTGCAGAATCTACAATCATTTTAACACAACATAATCTCGTATTTTATTCCTTTCATTTTTGTGTATACTATATAAACAATACTGTTCATCTTTAAATCCAGCAAAATGTGCAATAATCGTCCATGATTTTTTTTTAAAAAAAATCATCCTCCCTAGTCGGCCGGCTCGGGCTGGATTTTCATTAGGATTTAGTTAGGGCATCCATTATTTCTTCTGGTTGTGTTGATTACTTAGCCCCCGTAAGTGAATTAACCATCAATTGGCACAACAGACCCACGTTCGGTAAATATTATGTTTTTGGGGTAGCTGTATCTGCAAAGAGCCTACATGTGGATTTGATATATTAGTAATTTCTAATATGGGTATTTACATGTAAGTGTAGATATAGGCTAGTGTTAGAGGCTGATATTTACCCGGTAATTTTCCCCAGGAATATATATCACCGATCTGTAACAACCACAATGTATTGGGATCTTGTCACGTCTACATCAACCCAAGTCAAGGTTGTAGAGATAATAGAGATATTTCCTAGTTAGGTATTATAGTTAATATTACACGCCTGTGCTACGGCATGAATGTTTTTATTAGTAATAATAGAGATCCAGTGTCTATCGTACATATAATAGTAGTATAAGTGCCTACATTAGGGATGATGAAAGGTACCAATACTATGGATTATGTCCTATAGAAATATGGCCCCTAGTAGGTATACTCAGTAATTCTTATATTTACCTAACCTTCCATGCCAGTGCTTCATCGCGCCGGCCTCGGAGGCGGTACTCATAAGGGTAGTTGAACATATCATGCTAGGATGCAACTTTAGTTTACCTAATCAGATAGCCTTTCTCAAGATAAGACGGAGCTAACTGGGGGGGAAGAGAAGCTCTATGAGATAGGCTATTGCCAGCTCGGCGAAGCTTTACTACGTCTTAGTATCAGACATTATTATACAGTATACATACTAATTATGTACAATGTATTATTACAATAATGTGTGCTAAGACCCCTAGTGCTACCTTAACTCATAATAATCACAAACTATCATAATAATATGTGTGGCCAGTAATAGTGGCAGTAATAAAAACACTAACTTCAAAAGAGAAACACAATGTTTTTGTGACCTCTTGCTTCCAGTCTTTAGTCCTTGCTGGACTAAGCCTGACTCCAATAACTCTCTAACATAAGCTTTGTCTGCACAGACCTTATTGGGAGATAATAGGCCTATCTACAAAGAAAATTCTCAGCCTTAATGCCAATAGGCTACTAAGAACTGCAATGAGCCAATGACAGTGAGCTCTTTGTTATTTGCCTGCAACCTGAATCCTTCAGGAATGCAGGCAAATACTATAAAAAGGAGAGCTCACTATTGTTCAGAGGTCCCAGCCAGGGCATCGTCCCTGATAATTATCTTTGTGCCAGTGCAATCCGATTAGTAATACAGATAAGCCAGGAGTGCTTATCTCCTGTAGCCCATGCTTGGGAAGAAATAAGAACCAGCAGAATGTATTGTCCAGACTCACAGCTAGAGATCAGCAGCAGCAGCCAAGTTACCCACATCTCATGGTCCAAAAGCAGCCACAGCTTCTCCACAAAAACCCTAGGGTAAGCTGAACATTACCATAATCATTATTACAGCCACACAAATATTTCCCATAGTTAGGGGTAGCACACAAACTTAGAACCAGAATATTACTATCATTATTGTTGGGCTATTGCCCTTATCCATATTTTGTCACAATCAGTCCAAATATTATCATTGTTAGCAATAAAAGATACTTTATGAAGACAACTCTTTGTCTTAGTCTTTCCTCATGCTTGGTTGCCATTTCTATCATGTTTTGCGGGGGGATTCTCTGAAATCTGACTGCAAACTCATACTCAGGTTAGGCATTGGCTCTTGCTCTCACCAGCAAGAAGCAATCCGTAACCAGTGTTCTTTGTACATTACAAAGCCATGGCTTACACCGGGAATGAACCCACAGTATGTGCCAAATTTTAAGTCAATTGGATAATGAGCGCTTTTTAGTCTTTTATTTAGTTTTAGTCTAGTGAGCACGTTTTAGTTTTAGTCTAGTGAGCGCCGTTCACGATTGTTCAGTCATCAAGTTATAATCCATTTTTTTTAATTATTCATAAAATTTCACTGCTAATTATGACTCATTACTGTAATGTCATCGAGAATGAACCTACTGTATAGCAAATTTCAAGTCAATTGGATAATGAGCGGTTTTTAGTCTTTTATTTAGTTTTAGTCTAGTGAGCGCCCTTCACGATTGTTCAGTCATCAAGTTATAATTAGAGTTGGTGTTTTTTAGCAAATAAAAATTGGAAATTTAGCATTTTAAAATAAGGATTTCATGTTTTTTAGTGTTTTAATATAAAAATTTAGCATTTTGTAGCAAAAAAAAAAATTAAAAAAAGTCAAACTATTTTTATTGAAAGAAAAATTGATAATTTACATTTTTGTTTATTTTTTAATAATAAAAAATGTATCATTTTAGAGGGGAGGGAGTGAATTGTGATAATGTCATAAAGATTTAAAACATTGGCCTATAGAATTGTACAAAAAGCAGATTCTTTGATAAAGTTTTCTTTGGCTTTCATATGTGTGGTGGACTTTACATGCTTATCCAAGGTATCTTTACTTTCCCAATTCAGACCAATATTGCATAGTCCACACATTAAAATGTTTGTGTCATTTATAAAAAACTTATCACTCCTGAAATCATTTGCTCTTTGTTGTATTATAATTTTATTTCTTCCCATTTTGATTTAAAGAATTAAAAAAAAAAAAAAAAATTATTTTAGTTGTACTTTGCTATTTAATTTTTATAAGCAACTGAATATCTTTAATTGGGAAGAAAGCTAAACTTTTTTTAAAAAAAAAACTTGAAATATGCAGAATTACTTTACTTGTTTAGTAATTTCTATTGTCAAAGAGGAAATGATAAGATTTTAATTAATTTCTATTTAAATGCTTTTAAGGAATTTATCAGTTTATTGCTACAAACTTTAAGACACCATGAAAAGTTCTTTTTTTTTTTTTTTTTTAAATTTAACAGTTTTTTTTCTTGCTTTGTCGTTGAAATTAATTAATTTCGCAAGTAAACCCTTTCATCACATTTTGTCGTGGATCAATTAATACTGACAAACTTTTGATCTATTTATAAAACATGAAGATCAATTAAAATATGATATATTTACAATATTTCGTTTTTATAGCTAAAATGAAAAATGAACAAATCTAGTTATAATCCATTTTTTTTAAATTTATTAATAAAATTTCACTGTTAATTATGACTCATTATTGTAATGTCACCGGGAATGAACCTACTGTATATGTCAAATTTCAAGTCAATTGGATAATGAGCGCTTTTTAGTCTTTTATTTAGTTTTAATCTAGTGAGCGCCCTTCATGATCAGTCATAAACATAAGCAGTAATCCTTTCTTTTTTTTTAATTTATTAATAAAATGTCACCATAAATTATGACGGATTATTGTATTTTATTGTATTGTCACCGGGAATGAACTTATATGTCAAGACAATTGGATAATGGGAAGTGAGTGAAATACAATAACAAGATTTGACTCAAAGTGGAAAAACACAGGGCAAGTTAATAAAAGGTGGGGTTCAAAAGTCCATTTGTGGGATATCATTTATGCTGTGATAGAAAGAAATGTTAATATTTTTATTGAGCTTAATTGATACCATATTGGGCTAATCAATGTTCTCTGGGCTAAAAATAAATGATTTCTAACATGAAAAAATATTTCTTGTAAATTTGATGGTTTATCAATCTATTTTATTAAAATTCTACATTTCCCTCTCATTTAAATAAAATTTTACAATAAACTTTGATCAGGTAGTCCATTTCTAAATATCTGAAATTTCATCTTTTGTTAAGATTTTCTTTACATTTGATCATATTGTTTATTCCTGTAATGTATACGTTTTTTTTTTTTGTAAATATACAATATAATTTATTTGTTTGTACATCCACTCCCTCCCACACAAATACATCATAAGAATAAAAATGATTCACTTCAATAAAATTGTATACAATACAATATCTTTGATAGAATCTTCCAGCTTTAATTCTTAAAATTATGCGGGGAACATTTGCTCCAATTGCTGACCACTACAGTGAAGACCTGAAGCAGCTAATACTGAGTATGCTCCATTTAGACCCCAATAAACGACCCACCATTAATCAAATTATGTGTCAACCAATAGTAATTAATGCCCTGTTGAATCTCTATACTGAAATGGGCAAAGTACCTTGTGTCAGGTGAGTAGTCTTTTAAACATTTAATTTTGTTCTAATAATAATAAATGCAATGTTTGAATTCTAATTAACCAATTAGTTCTGGTCTTTTCTAGCACACTTACCAATCAGCTGCTAATTACATCACAAAGATAGTAATGACCTCTATATTGAATGATAATTCTCTCTGCATCATTTTGTCTTGTGTAACATGGAATTAATTATTCCATAAAATACCACATAAGCTGCATTTGATTATTGCTATGGTACTATTGTGTGATTGTTATTGTACTCCTGTAATGTATGATTATTATGATACTCGTGTGTGAACATTGTGTCTACTGCTGCTATATGTGATTATTGTATGTTATGATATTCCTGTAATGTATGATTATTATGGTATTCATGTGATTATTAAGGTACTGTTCTCCTACAGTATATTATGATTATTGTTATGGAACTTCTGTTATGTGTGATTATTATGGTATTGATGCTGTGTAATTATTGTTCATTCTATATTTGCACTCTATTATAAGACCATTCATGCAGAAAAATAACCTTTTGACAGATAACATCACTTGAGGCCCTTCATGTACCTGTGACTATCAATTCTCTGGCTTCACTTGAAATCTACACGTAGTGAACATATTGAGAGTTAGTAAATTTATCAGTACGGTAACCAGACAAGTACCGGTAGTAACACTAATGACAAGTAATGTTACCCGGGATGATTTTATCGTTTGAACTGTTGTAAACATTGTGCACGATAGATTAACCAATTGAACGATTTAGATCGGTAGATTGTTATGTAGCTTACCATTCTTATTTGACACATTGTGTCAACATATTTATATTTACCAAATGATCTTTGTTATATATTAATAATTGCTGCTGTTATCTTTGCTGCTTTTTTAAAAATTATATTTCTTAAGAAAAGATATTCAACTTATAATAAAGCACCTTAAATCCTTAATAGTCAAGTTAATATGACTCCTTATATTTTTTCTTTGGAACAATCAGATCTGTTCTTAAAATCCAGATTTCTGACAGATTTTTTTAACAATCTTTTGAGTGTATTATTGCTGTTCCATTATTTAAACATGAGCTTTTGACATGCTAATTAAAGGAGAACGACGGCAAAAGCTAATCTTTGTGTTACTTTCCAAATAAAAATGCTTTTTAAAATTTTTTATTTTCCAATTCAGCTCTTGATGATTTTCAAAGAAAATAAATTCTTAAAAATATTTAGTAAAAGTGTCAAGTTAAAAATGAGGTCATCATCTGATCATTTATGAATTTGATTTTTCTTATACTTAATTCTTAATGTTGGTTCTCTTACACTAAATAATTTATTTCAATTTGCTATTGATTAAAAAAATATATCTATTTTTTTAAATTTGTATGAAGCCGAGTGAACAGGCCCCTTACCACTGCACCAACGCCTACCCGTGGTCGAGTGTCCAGAACTAGTAGTCAGAACTCAAATAAAAGTAAGTTCTGTCATCCTTTTTTAAATTAATTATAACACTGAATAATTGTCATATAAAAAGTAAAAAAAAAAAGTGAAATTAGCTAAGATTTCCAATAAATTATTCAACTATATTCAATAAAATTAGGCAGGCAGGAATAGGAGGTCGAGTCAGAAAATACTAAGATAAATTTGTATCCTTTTATCTGCTGTCATCTTATTTAATGGAATATCGCCTTTGGAAATTTGTTATTTTATGTAGTAGTATTTATTTTTTCATTTCAATCTTTTAATTTTTTGTATGATATTTTTTACTTTATTGGGAACGATGGCATATTTGTCAACCTCTCTTGTTTCATTCCTTCTTTATCACTGTAAACATTGTTTATTTAATTTCCTTATCCTCCCATCCATCTGACAAAAAAAGAGCGCTCCTAAATTTTGTTCTCAGTTATGCCAAACTAATTTTTTTGCCCTGGAAATGATAAATGCTATTTAGACAATAAATTTGAAAAGGATTAAAAATAATAAAGCTACAAGCCAGGTATTCAAAAACATGGCTAATATTCACACCAGCTTACTATAACTTTTAAAATATTTTGAAAACTAAATAGGCCTACTGTCCTTTATGTCACTCTTTTTAGTCCTTTTCATTAATCCTATTCTCAATTCATTGTGACAAATATTTGCTAGTAATATCTTAGTAATAATTGAAATTGTATCTTGATTTGTGGAATGTGAAGCATTTTAACATTAGTAACATTACTTTGTTAATTGCCTAGGTGCCTTAAGTCTGATTATGGATACAGGAAATAGTTTAAGTGCAAAACTGATTGTCGAATCTTCTGTCTTCTGTTGGGGAGGAGGAATTTCTATACCTGTTAAGCTTCCACTACCTGCTTCAGACACACAGGTTATCCAAGTAGCAACAGGACGTACTCAAAAAGCCGCTGTAACCAAAAATGGCCGACTCATTATCTGGGAGGTGATTTAATCAATTTTATTTGTTGTTTCATTTATTGTAAACATCTCTGAATATTTAAAAAAATTGCTAATATGTAAATAAAATTTTTTGTATTAAATAATTTATTTTAAAATGTATAATGAAATTATAGGCATGTTCGTCATAATAATTTTTCAGTGCGTTTCGTTAATTTGGTTTATCCCTGGTCATGTGAACATTTAATTTTATAGACAAATGATCAAAGTTAGCCCTTTCTGAGTAGCAAAGTACTCAATCATAATAAAATAGTTTAAGTATGCTTTTATGCAACAATAAGTTGGATGCAATTGAAGATGAAATTCTAAGTTATTAATAAAACAAAATAAAAAATTATATTGAAGACTATTTTACAAAGATTAGCATTTCAAATTACTGCATTAATCCTTTCAGGTAAAGACTTGTGCAGCCTTACTTAAGGGGATATTGAAAATCGATGTACTTTCCCCCCCAAAAAAATGAATTTAAAATTCATTATTAGGATTGCAGATGATTAAAATGAAAAATTATCGCTACCCCATCATCAAAGATATTGTATTCACTCAGTTTTTTACATAACAATTTCAATCCCTTTAATAAATCCAAGTTGAAGCAATGATAACTTTTTGTCCGCCATTATGAAAACCAAACCTCACAAAGTTACTCACTTCTCGGGCAGGGTAAGAAAGTTTGAAATGAAACTAACGAAATGAACTAGAATTTTTAATGACGAACAGTCGAGTTAATTTTGTGAGCTCAATGACGAACGGAAAAGTGTCAAATAGTTTAAATAATTCAAAAAGTTAGCTATTGACGAACACGTATTAAGTAATAACTTGTTGAATTGAGAGGAAGATAATTTTTATCTGATCATGGATTGGTTGATTTCATTAGATATCACAAAGATGTTCCTAATCGTTCATGTAGGCTGTGTGTATTTTTTGCCAAAGTACAGAAGTACTCTCATTGAAAACTATTTTTATGTCCAAATTGCTAAAAAAAAAAAATTCCTCCGGATCATAAATCAAATATCTATTATGATACATTATGTTTTTATCATATATCAGTGATATACGATTTCAAAGTAGAGAGAAAACATAATTTTATCTTAGAACAGGAAGTGAAAGGATTCCATAACAGACTATTCCTGTATTTTTTTTTTAAAGTAAAAAGTGTTGTAAGAGAAAAAGATAAAATATCATTTACAGTAGATGTTGGCTCATACTCAAATGCACACTTCAAATTCAAAGTCTAAAGAATGTGAAAATTTGTATGCTTTTGGCCAAAGGATTAAATTCATATTTATTTTTGTGTTTTAATCTTTTTTTTTAAAAAAAAAGTGGACTTAATTGCTGTGCCTTTTCTAATTTAATTCATGTTTGTCGTTTTAGGCAGCTACTGTTGGAACCGACACAAGGCCGGCTTCTGAGCAGTCCTCACCCAATTTCACTCCTCGGTTCCTCGAAGGTCAGTCAGCTGTTACAATCCAGCAGGTATCCTGTGGGGATCTATTTACTGCTTGCCTTACAGGTAATTAACTAAATCAAATTAGCATTGAGAGAAAGTTCATAAAGACTATTATTTATTTTTTTTATTTGCTAGATAGAGGGATTTTGATGACATTTGGTAGCGGAGCTAATGGTTGTTTAGGACATGGTACATACAATGATGTTTCTCAGGTGATTCTAATAACTTTTTTAAAAAGAAATAGTGGTAATTTACATAATAGACAAAAAATAATTGAGTATGAATAAATCTTTCTGCCAAAGTTAACTTTCCAATATCTACATAATATGTTATTGTTTCATTCAAGTAACACCAACTGGGTAATATGTTATAAGGAAATACAGTATGTATTGGATGATTTATCATGTTTATTACTCTTTGTCTTAGTTATTTGAAGTTTAATCAGTTATTTTTACCTTATTCTTTAATATTAATTATTTAATAATTTATGTTCATTTTAGGCTAAAATTGTTGAAACATTGTTAGGGTTTGAAGTTGTCCTAGTTTCATGTGGGGCTTCACATGTTATGGCAGTCACCAATGATCATGAAGTATTTGCTTGGGGCCGAGGAGATAATGGTAAATGAAAGAATGCAAGGATTCAGTCAACTTTGTTGTTAAATAGAATTAAAAATGATTTGCAATAAAAAAACAAATATATTTGTAATTTAAAAAAGTGATTATATAAAGATTGAACTGTCTAGACAAAAATAAAAAAATATTTAAAAAAAAACATAATTTGCTTCCATTTTTACTGCAACATAATTGAAACTGGGATTAATATCCTCTAAAATTGAAACATTAAATGAAATACCAGTTTTAACTTATGTTTAACAACTTTTATAGGATTTCTTACACCCTTTCCAAAAAGTAAAACAAAGATATCAAAATACTTACAAACCAAATAAATTTTTCTAAATGTGAAATCTTTTGACCCTAAAAAGTTAAATTTATTCATTTCAAATTTTTTTTTGACCAAATGGAATTATTTTTTAAAGAATTTTCTTAGAAATTTTATAATAATAAAAAAACGAATTTTGTGGTTTTCCATTAACTGTTATCATTGTGTTTAGGAAGCCTATATAATTTTGATAAGATTTTATTTGAAAATCGAAATTTTAGCATTAAAGTTTAGTTAATCTGTGAGTCAGTGCAATATTTGTTATATTGTGGTCAAGGAGATGGGAAGGAATGCTATATGATTTTCCATTTTTACCATTATGTTCCATTTTTAAATTATATTTTCTGATCCAGTTAAACCAGTTTTTATTTTTAACTACTGTATAACTGGAGCAAATTTTTAATAAGTAACAAAATGAAACTAATTATTCTGAATCAAGTTTAACCTTCAAGCGGGTGCGCACAAAATTTTAACATGAGCAGTCGTGTGTCATAAGTTTTACGATTTATAGAATCCTATGTATAAAAGTTTCTAAATATGTGTAATAATGAGATTATTACACATATTTATGTTCTATTTTTTATCAGGAAATTTAATATATAAAGAAAAAAAAATTCCAACAAACAGATTTTTATGATTATTTTTCTAAATGCGCTTGTATTTATACTGTAGGCTAGGTCCAGATAATACATTATTTTAAATATTTCAAAATCTATAACAAAGAAAAAAACTTAAATAGTATTTTTGTTCTATTTTTTTTCAGGAATTTTAATATATAAATAAAATAAAATTCCAACAAACACATTTCTTTTTATGATTTTATTTCTAAAAGTTGGCATTCATTACACTTGTATTTACTGCATGTCCTGATAATACATTGTTAAATATTTCAAAATCTATAACAGATAGAAAAAAACTTAAATAGTATTTTTTGTTCTATTTTTTTGTCAGGAATGTTTTTATATAATGAAAATAAAATTCCAACAAACATTTTTTTATGATTTTATTTTTAAGTCAGCTGTTAAAAAAAAAAAAAAAAAGTCAATTTATCTTAAATTTTCCTTTACTGTCACTATGTCGTTAGAGATAAAAAATTTTTGCTTTTGATTTTTGAAATCTGCCTTAAATTCTGATTTTAAAAATATATAAGTTTATTCCTAAATGTTTTATAATAATTGTATTATGCTACCTGAAAGTCAGTATTATAACATCAGCAGGCGCTTGTCGTAAAATTTATGTCTGGACGTCTTTTGTAATCCGTGGCTTCGTAATGTACGAACACTGGTTATTGATTAGAGATTGCTTCTTGCTGGTGAGAGCAAGAGCCAATACCTAACCTGATAGAGTTTGCAGTTAGATTTCAGAAAATCACCCCCGCAAAACATGAGATAGTCAGAAATGGCAACCAAGCATGAGAAAGACTTAGACAAATAGTTATCTTTATAATGTATATTTTATTGCTGACAATAATATTTGGCAAATAATTTGTGACAAAGTGAAAATAAGGCAATAGCCCAAAATAATAATTACAGTAATATTCTGGTTATGGTTTGTGTGCTACCCCTAACTATGGAATGTTATTTTTGTGTGGCAGTAATAATAATAATGGTAATGTACTGCTTACCCTAGGGTTTGTAGAACTGGATATCTTGTCTGCCTGGGACCATGAGCTCTTGGGTGGTTTGGCTGCTGATGCTGGTGATCCTTTGGCTGTGGGTTGGAATAATATTCTGCTAGTTGTTACTGGATTCTGATATCTGCCCAAGCATAGGCTGAAGAAGATAAGCCTCTTGGCTTATCTGATTGGACTATACTGACTGGCACAAAGATAATGATAAGGGACGATGCCCTGGCTGGAACTCCTGAACAATAGTGAGATATTATTTTTATAGTATTTGCCTGCATTCCTGAAGGATTCAGGTTGCAGACAAATAAAGTGCCTACTGTCATTGGCTCATAGCAGTTCTTAGTAGCCTATTACAGTAAGGCTGAGAATTTCCTTTGTAGGTAGGCCCATTAGCTCCCAATACGGT
>PXIH01S0000919.1:18737-34841 GCA_003024985.2 Euperipatoides rowelli
TTATGACGATAATTTCTAGTCTACCTGTTTGGTGGCAGCAAACAGAGTAAATAAAGAAGCAAAGTATATTTACTAATAATACTACGACTATAATAATTATTAATATTTAATTTAAAAAATTATCGTTATAATACACAACAACAAAACGGACGAATCGAAGAGTAGGAGCATGTCATCGATATAGCAAATTCCTTGCTCACACCACAGATCCCGATGTAGCGGAAAATAGTAAAAAGAGTAGTTAAACTTAAAAATTAAGGATTATAATACACTGTAGTGTATAGCAATAAAAGGAAAAGGATATTAAAAAAAAAAAACTGTCATTTTGTAACTTGTCCAAACCAAATTAGACACAGGTCAGAAATCCCAGAATTGGTTTCTTTTGAGATTTTATCTAACGAGATTAGTGTGCAAAAATAAATTCCATTGGGTTCAGCCTGTGAAGAAAGCAGAAGAAGAAAACAGTTCCAGAGTGTTAACAAGAGCAACATTTGCTTTCGATTTTTAGTGAAGTGACAATGTATTGTTCTTATTAGTTTAATTGTAGGAAATTTCCATCTCTTATTTTTTTGTTAATATCTTGACATTATGAAGTTACAACACTCGGCACGCTGTGGCAATTAGTCCTTTATATTAGGTTTTCATGCTATTATTGTGTGTGGGTATGGAGGTGGGGGAAGAGGGGGGAGGGTTTCAAGTAGAACTTAGAACATCATAATAGATTTGGCATTTTCTACTTTTCTGCAAAATCGTTTTCATGCATTACTGTAAAATAAGCAAATATTGCTGACGAGTTTCTATTTAAAAACTGAGCAGACTCGTGATTTCATTCTTATTCATAATGCTCTCAAGGGAATAATAAATAAAAAACGAATTATTTTTTTACATTTATTATTAGAATCCAATTTTAAAAAGTAAAAAATATGAAGTCTATTGAATAATATAGTTAAAGAAAATTTGTATAAAAAAAATAATTTTAGAAATTAAAAAATTAAAAATTCTTCTTGGAGGATTTAGTCATTTTCTTAAGAGGAAAACTCTCGTTAAAAATACCAAATACATGGGAAATACAAAGTCTACTACAGAAAATGGACTTCCACATTCTAATTACTGTAATAGTTTATACTGTATATAAAAATGATTCCCTTACATTAATTAGTATTTTTTTTAACAAGACTTTTGCACTAAGGTTCGTTAACACTCCCAAATATCAGCAGACAAATTTTTGTGGTTTTTAAAATTTCTAAGTTCTTAACATTGGTTTATTATAGTAAGCTCTCTTTAAAGATTATTATATATTATTTATTATTTGGATAGGGAAAAGCTTATAAGCTGGTACCTTGATCTCCGATTCTCTTCGCCAATGCCTGTAAATGGCCCTAATTATAATGACTATTTTAATCTAATCAACACTTTTGTTTTTATCAATACATCACTTAGTACAACTTTATAATTGTCACTCTTGCTTTTACCAGCAATCACTTGCACATTTAATCTAATAGAAAATTCTCATTCCGCCATCAAATTAATAAACATGGCCATTATTATGTTAATTTGATCTTTTTCTGTAATTACTGAATTCTTTATCTTAGATTTAGTAAAAAGGGAACCATGTATCCTATTGCCTACATTTCCCAATGGAAAGTTTGGCAGTTACAGTATATTGGCAGATAATTATGAATTGCATTTTTATAGATCACACAATTTGATGGTCATTGTCAAGTTTGATTTTCTTTCTTTCTTTATTTGCATCCGATTTGTTTTATTGTTCAGCTTGTGAATGTGAAGATTTCAAGCTTATCTTTAATTTTCATTAATTTTATGGCTGTCAGTAATGCTGCTCTTTATTCTAATCTTATTTAGTCCTGGTTTGAAATGAGTATTTATATACAGGTGCTTAAAATCGTTTTATGCCTCTAGTTATGATAACCATCTATCAATTTTTCACACCTAGTTGCTTCACTTGGATCTAATAAAATGATGTTACACATTGCTTTTCCCTTTTTTATGATTACTGGGTAGTTCTATTTTCCTTTTTTTTGCAAAGTAGTGAGTGTATATGTATTTCTATGTGTGTGTATAATGTTTAGTTTGTACAATCTACTGTATATACAGTACATTATAAACAATATACTGTATATTTTGTATATATAGTAATAGTACATTGTGTATATACTGAATATACTGTATATACTGTGTATATAGTATTATACTGTATATACACTATATATATAGTACATTATATATGGCACAAACTATACTGTATATACAGTGTATATTAGCCATGACATATTTTCCCTGTGTAGGCCTATATACTGCATAAGTTATACTGTAAATAGTATATACTGTATATAGTGCAGTTTATATACAGTATATACTACACAGTTTATACTGTAATGTGTAATGTCTAGTATTGTATATCTGTAATATTGTATATACAGTAAATACTGTGCATACAGGTTATTCATATAATGTACATACATATTGTATATATATAGTAAATACTGGCATACAGTTGATTCATATAATGTATGTACATTATATAAGTAATGTCTGTTATACACACACACTTTTATAATCTAATGCATTTACAAGAAAATATAACTGAAATAGCATGCAGACTTTTACAGAAAATCTACATTTTGTCGGCTAAAGCATCAATTTATTGCTCGTTTGGAAAATAAAATTTCAAAGAAGGGAGAGTCAGTTTTTTTTTTGTCATTGTTAAATATGTTTTAGTGTTGTGGTTTTGTTTTTTTAACCATTTTGTCATTATGGTTATCCTTTTTGAGTAATTTTATGATTTGAAGTATTTGTATGTATTTTGATTTTTTTAAGTGTTGAGGTCAGAGCTGTTTGTTGTCATAACCTTGCAAACTAGATGACCTAAACATAAAAAAAAAAAGTTAGAAGCCGTGTTTACATGTCATGTTTTCTACATATAAAGTGATGTCATTTTATTGTTACATTTTAAAATAGTCTGCATTATTAGATTCTTGTATGTTTTCAGTTGTAATTGTTTAAAGTACTTATTGTTTGTTTGTTTTGTATTTTAGAAGAATTACAATTATCTTCATTTTGCCTTCCCCAAACGGAACAAGATTTATCAAAACTAGAACTTTACAGTTTAAGTTATAACTTTAAAATGTTGGTGAATCGACAGGTATATACTTGGTACAGTACTGGATGTAATTTTTCTGTATTACACGCTATTTATGAATTAATTGCTTCAGTTTAAATTAGATTTCTATTAAAAAAAAATTCACATTTTCAGTAAATCTTAAATTTAGATATGAAATCCATAGGATTGACTAAAAAGTGAAAAATGAAAATAATTGGAATTCTTATGTGTATTTTATGCTTCATGTATTTATACCTGTACCGGCATTACCTTGATTTTCCAATTTTTTTTATTGATAATGAACGGGAGTGAAAACCTAAACATCATTATTATTAAACAATCAGAATTTTAGAGATAGTATATTTTATTATTTTTTAATGTTGAAAAAAAAAATGGTTCTTTCCTATTTTTTAAAATAAAATTCCAATTTTATTTATGCCTGGCTATTAAGGTAATTTAAGCAATTGCGTTTTCAAACTTTTCAGAGGATTTGCAGTGGTGGGAGAGGAGCTAAAAAATGGTATATTGAGTTGCCTAAAGACTTTTTTTCAAATAATTTTTGAAAAAGGGAGAAGAAATTGACTAATGCCGACACTATTAGACTAAAATTGACGATATAGGACAGCCATGTCTAAGGGAGAATAATTTGCAAGGCAATAAGATTATTCAGATAGGTTCCCATTGATGTTTGAGAATGAGACACAACCCTTAGTTCAATATATAAACTTTCAATATATTGTATCGTACCATTGAGAATAATATGTTCGAAACAAGTTGTGGATTTTCTGGTGAGAGATTTTCATTGTAATATAAAACTACCACTTTTCATAGCCTGTATTTTTAATAGGTGCTAACATTTCTTTGATTTTTTTTCTTAGTTTGCAGTTTCAACTTTTAAGAAAACTTATGACTTACAATATAGTATATATTTCTTCATTCAATCTCTCCGTTTATCTCCTGCCACATTATCTTCGACCAGAAGAAATTAGGAAAGAAATATTGTTATATTGTCCTTTTATTCATAGTAAACATACTAAATGAAATAAATAGTAATATAGTTGAAGAAAATACTGATAGATAATTAATTTTGTCAATTTTTTTTTTTTTTATTCAACCAATTTATTTCTTTAATTAGAGTATGTATTAATTTCTTGTCACTCATAAGCCCTATTGTGTTATTTCTCTTAGCTTGGAACCAGATGAACAAATGTTTTTGTACATATTCTAAAACAGAATCTAATAAAAATAGAAAATTAAAAAATAATATTGATATTGATATGCAGGAAAGTATGCCAGATGAAGCACCAAGGTCCTCAAATATTTAAGAATTGGGGAAAAAAAAAAATTTTGTTTAATATTTTGAACAAGTTTAAGAACAGTTTTGAGAGTACATTGTCTGGCACCACCTACAATAGAGAAATAAATTGAAACTGCCAATCAAATCTTCTTTAGGCAGAGCCATGGCTTCATGTTATGTGATCGCATACCCTCAGAAAAATGTTTAGTTAAAAGCAATTTTTTTTTTATCTGCTCCAAATGTTCAAGAATTATTCTTCATCTGATGTACAATACATTATCTGCTCTGTTGTGAAATAATAAACGTATTAACTTAAAGAATTATTTGTTTTATTTGCTCGGGCTTTAATTCCAAAGTGATTACTTTCTAATCTACAGTATTTGAAAATCAGCTGTATACTGTATGTAGCCTACTTAATTTCTTTCTTAACTGAACAGTGACCCAACTTTATGCTTTAGAGTATAATTAATAGTTTGGCTGGTTTTTATAAAAAGATGCGTAAAGGTCAAATATAACGGATTTTTTTAAAAAAAAAAATATTATTTTCAAAGATTTTTACTAAAAAAAAATTAAAAAACAAAATAGTTGTTTACAATTCAATTTTTAAAATAATTGTCTTTACCTCCTCCCCCTTAAAACAACATTGTCCACTGTATACAACAGGAGATATTTTGTGATGTCGTAGACTAGAAATGAAAACAGCTTGCTATACTTAACTATAGAATATTTACTATCTTTGTCAGCTTTAGGCTGGAAATCCTAGGGATAATTGTTTAATTACTTGTAAAAAATCAATCAATTTAATCCTTTGTGCTATTATGGTCCAATTTGTTTTTTTTTTTAAAAATGAAAATTATCGTTAATACAAGTTGAACATACTTCCATTTACATTTTAAATCATTACAAAGAAAACAACTGTAGCGACTGTTTCATCATCAAATTAATTTCAGACCCCCCAAAAAATGTAAAAGCTTCAATCTGTTATTTCAGACTGAGGTTAGCAATAGTCTTAATTTTATCTTTAAATAACTTTTTTTTATGCATTTTAAATTATTTTTTTCCAGTGGAATTTTGTTTTTAGTAGTTATCTTTGAAAATCAATAATAATTTTTTTTAAAAAAATCCATTACATTTGACCTTTAATTGTATTTTGAGTAATTGTGCATCACAGAGAACAAGCAGCAGTCACATAACAGGAGAGAGTACAAGATTATTAAAATCTGCATATAATTACAGATAAGATAAAAAAAAAATAAAGAAACCTGGGTTTTGGATCCAAGGGAGCCGGTTCTGGCTACAAATAATTTACCAGCTTTGGCTCCAAACTCCAGGGAAAATTTTATAAATGTAAACTATTTTTTTTTTTATATAGTTTAAATGTTTTAAAAATTTGTATCTGTATTCTTATTAGAGCAACATTTATTCGCAACTAAAAATTTGACTATTTTACAAGATCCTAAGACTGCATTATTCTCTCAGATTTTATTGCAGCAAAAATTCTAGGTTTTACACCTTTTTTTTTTACCAACTATAAATTTCTTAACATTGAAAATAATTTATTTAAAATAATTAACAGGATCATAGAAATAATACAAAATCAAACCAGTTCACCTTTTCAAATCTTTCTTGTGATGAATCTGTGAAAATATGTGAACATTGCCAAATTACTTATGGAAATTCCCAAAGTTTATCAAATATTGTTGAATGCTTCAGGTGGCAAAGGAAATGACAGAGAAAAACAAGGTATATTTTCGGCTTTTCAGCATTTCAAATTGATTTTGACCATTCGTGAGTCAATCCGATGAAAAAGGACAAAGTTATAGGCGACGACATCAGAGGTGTCGAAACTACTGTATCTTCGGAACAAAACATAGAGTCATACCATTTACATCATTCGACTCAGAGGCTCCTTGTATTCTTTGGAACTAGTTAATCATTCTTACAGTGATACATGTAAATATTTGGAAATAGATGATCAATTTTTCTGTGAATAGAGTTTGACAGATGATGATAATTGAATACTTGCAGTTAATTAAATTAATCAACTTTCAATTACGGTATTAATAATGACAAAAAATGTGAATCCAATTCCTAAACATAATTCAGACAGCATCAATTAAAATAACTTGGATCACTCGGTCGTCTTAGAAAATTTTTATGAATTATTACCTAGCGTGTCAATCAACAATTGGATGTCATTCCTCTCTGATAGGGTGATGTGGATGAGAAACCCAGAGGATAACTTCCTTAGAAGCTTTAGTGTCTATAGGGAGTTCTTCAGGGATCAGTCGTTAGAGGTTTTATCTTTGCTATTTTAGTAAATATCAAGTTTACGAATGGGTATGCATTAAAATATGTGGATGACATGACATATATTCAGGAAAATAATTTACATGTCAAAACATTATTGACTCTGATTGTTCAAGTCACAGGTATTAAAATTCCACCCAACCACAAAAAATGATGCGTTCTCACGCATGACTTTAAGAAAAATAAATTAACAATAGATCAAGAACATTTAAATATAGTTGAGTGTGCAAACATTCTTGGAGTATGTGTTCATTCAGATCTAAAATGGGCTGTCCATATCAATAATATAAGGCAAACAAAATGATGTTTATTCAGTTTATAGGCTAAAAAGATTGGAACTGATCACAAATTCATGATTTCTTTATATGCATACTACAAAAGACCTATAATGGAGTACTATGCTCCAGTGTGGAGCCCCTTCATAACCATCAACCAGACAAATAATATTGAATCAATACAAAAACAGTCCCCTAAGAATCATTCTTGGTTTCAACTTCTTGACCTATGATAAAGCTCTACAGTACTTCAAATTTAAATCTCTAGAAAACCGAAGATCTACCCTTTCGTACAACTTTGCAATTAAATTATTCTTCAAGGTATTCCCTGTGTATCTTCCTGTAAAACAAGGTTCTCTTTCTGGAAGATTAACTATAAATGCTAACAAATTAATAATTCCAAGACCTAAAACCAATTGATTTATAAAATCACCCATAGTTAATGCTAAAATACAAAAATCTGAATAATTTTAAAGCATAAATATTGATCAGATTAGTCCAATGATTTTATTCTTTTTTTTTTAATATTTTTCTTTTTTCATGATTTAAAAGCCCTAAATGTAATGAGCTCAACATCCGAAAGGCAAAGAACTCAAAGGATTATAAATATATAGTTATGTATTTGTTAATAATGATAAATAAATAAATAAAATAAAATGTGAATACTGTATCTATTTCGTTTATTTTAAATTTTTACTAGGCATAATGTCGGTGCTAAATAAAAGGAAAAAACAATTTTTTGATTTTTTTTTAATATAGGCTTGAAAAATGAAATCATTATTTTATTAAAGAAGAGAGAAAATAGACAAAATTCTTAGTAAATAAAGTGTTAACCAAATTTAAAGCAGAGGTGAAAGGTTAAATATTTTTTAAAAAACAAAATTCTTAGCTTAACTTTTGAATGTGATAGGTGACAGTATTTCTTTTTTTAATAAAATCAATCTTTTATCCATTTTTGACAATCTGTGTTTATAGTTGATGGGTCAGCTGATCTTTAGGTTAAAGGTCGATCGTGGGTTTTGAATTGATAAAATCAACTTTTTTTATAAAAAAAAAAAAATGTTTAACTACTTACAAGTGCAATCTTAATTATTTTTCTAAATTGAATTACCATAAAACTGCTATTCCTAAATTTTTGATATTCAATTAATAAATTAACAGGGGAACATAGACAAATATTTAAATTATGGTCATGATGTACAGTATTTTCAATAATAAGGGAGACGGTCAAGAAAACATCCAGACAACTAAAAAGAAAAAGCTTAGCAAAATATTTTTCAAGGGGGTGTCAAAAGTTAGTTACAGGCACCAAACAGTCTAGGTACGCCACTGAGTTTATAAAAGTCTTCATATTCACAGAACTTAAGACATTCAGGGTCAAAGAATGGAAAGTAGGTAAATACTTTTACTAATTTTAATATCTATACTGAAATCTTTATTGGGATTTAGGTTTTTATAATTCAATATCCAGGGTGCGACTTCAGATAGAAATAAATCACATTTTTTAATGTATTTTTTAAAAGATTTTTAAACGGCAATTATTTAGCAATTGTTGTTATTTATTTTAATATTTTTATCAGTAAATCGGATAATATTGTCATTGATAATGAAAGCGGGACATTTATATTGTTAAGATTATAAAAGCGGGACATTTATATTGTTAAGATTATAAATATACCAGACAGTCTCCACAGGGAGGATTGTTTCAAACCGCTGGCCCTATTCCAAAACATGCCAATCTTCCAAAATTGAATTTTAGTATAGTTTAAATGCAATAATATTAAACTGCTAGATTAATGCATATATTGCATAATAATAGATATTAATTTAATTCTCAGATGTAGCCTATAAAATAATGTACCGTGTTGCATCCTGTATATACTTTATTCTTATAATTATGGATGATAAGCCAATCTTACACCATGGTTGTAATGGCTTATTAGGTTTTGGACAAAAAAATATGTTCCTGTTCTATATTGAAAAAATGAAATTAAATAAACATGAAAAATAAAATAATTAATGAATCTTGTTAAATTTTATTGTAAATGTAATTTAAATGCTACAAATTAGGAAATGTTCTACTATAGAAAGAATAATTGTTTTTAAGTCTCTTATTTTTTTTTTTAATTATCGTAATCCTTTGTTCGCTGCCATCTGCTTTTATTAAGATCCTCCAGAACCAGGTTCTGAGAACCTATTTACAGGTTCTCGGAACAAAACTTCTCGGACACTCATAACATGTTTTGGGTTCTGAACACGTCCATAGAGTCAAAATTCTGTAACTTTGTAATATCTTAGTTCCCCTCTTAACCCAATTGCTATTTACAATATATGAGAAAATTTCACACAAAAATAATTTAAATCAAGCTTTATCTTTTATCTTGTCACAACTGTATGACATTGTCTTCCAATTTTTTTCTAAACAATTCGTTTTACTTGATCACGCTAATGCTTCTCCTTTGCTAGCTTCTGAGCTTGATGTTTACTGTATACAGTATATTATGATTGAAGCTTTTGGTCTCATTATTTTGACATTCATAAACTTTTTTTTTGTGTGTTAATCTTACAGTACCGTAATTCGGTTTATTTTCTTACGTTATTTTTTTTCTAATCGTGAACAATGTGTTGTGATTTCTGCTAAGAATTTGACTTGGCTTTCTGTTCTTTCAGGAATTCTCAAAGTAGTATCATTGGTCATTGTTGTTTACAACAGTGATGAATCAAAGTTGAATGTTTCATATCCACTTCTATTGCACTATGCAAGTGTTACAATATTTCTTTTATTAATAATCTCGATATCTTCAGATTTGACCTTATTTGGTTATGATCTTCCTTATGGCATTTCAAAACATAATCCTATTTGCATTTTTTAACTTATCACTAATTATATGGTAATATAATTTCTTTTTAATAATACAGTATCTTGATTCTAATATTCTTCTTAAGGGGGACTATTAATAATACCACCAAGCATGGGCGTCCACGGAAAAAAATGCAATGGGAAGGGGGGGGGGGGATTATTAATTTTACTTAAGTTTTTTGTTTGGTTGTATGGACATTTGGACACTTCACACTTGGAATATTATTAACGAATGCCAGCTTTATATTGAATATCTACATTTTTTAAAGCTGATTTTTCCAGGGGGGGGGGCATCTTGATACTTATCTCTTGCAACTTTATATTAAATACCTACATTATGGTTGGTCTCATTTTTTCAGGGGCGGGGGAAGAGGGGCGCCTGACCCCTTTGCCTCTCTCTGTGGATTCCTATTGCCATCAAGGATCTTGGTGGTGGTATTGAAAATTATCTTCACTTCTCACATTCTGGCTATTTCTACACATTCTATTAAATTCTTGGGTATTTTTTATCATTTTCTAATGTGAAGTGTCACTATGGCTTTTTTGTTAAACCTAGCTTCCCTATTTGAAAATATCTACTATATATTTAAAATTTTTAAATATAGTTCTTTTTTTAAATACTGGTACGGTATCTGTTTCATCTTTTTATTCACATAGTTATTGGTCATTTCTCTGTTTCTTTATACAATCAATCCATTTCCAATTTCTTTATAAGACTATTAAAGATGTTTTTTTTTTGTTCTGGTTTGGTTTCAGTGTTTCTATACACTACATTTGTGAAGTATCTAATTTTCTTCTCTAGTATTCAACCAATCATTAAAATTCAATATTTTCCTTTTTTCATATCTTTTAATTTTGACCTGTATTTTTTTTAAAACAATTATCCTTTATTTTCTTTCATCAATAATCTTAACCTATGTTATATTTAATTTTTTAATTTTTAATTCTAATTTATGTACTGTATATCCACTCAGTCGGAAATACACAAAAATACACGCACTAGTACCATAGACAAAGCATGCAATTTGATGGATTCTATTCAGGAACTATTTATTAATTTTTTTTATCTTAAGTTTAAATTGTAATACTTTACATCAGATTTTTCAATATTTAAAATATTTAAAAAATAGCAAAATGACGACACCACCAAGTTTTCCATAAGAAATAAACATTTTTTCTTTGGGAATGGTAGTTTATATACAGTATAATATATGAGATAGCGAAACACACATTATTGGACTTATTTCAACATTGAACTCTAATTTATTAATTATGTTAACATTAAAAAAATATTCCTTTAATCTCTCTTGCAACTATAGTAAATCAAATTGCATTATTTAAGCCCCCCCCCCTCTAAAAACAAAATAAGCCAATTGAAAAATAGAAATGGCTAATTTTTTCTAATTTTGTGCAAGAGTCAGCTAATCAAAGGTGATTGTTATTTATTGATTGGGTATATCTAGTGATAATAAAAACAAGCAATTATTGAACATTTCTCTTCAATGATCTGTTTTAGATATTTTTGAAATTTATTAAGCAACTGGAAAAGGTTACTTATCAAACAAGTATAGTTTTTTTTTTAATTTTTAGCATTTTAAAAATTAAAATAACATCACTGATTGATTTAAGTACTGTAATTAAAATAAAATTTGATTAAAAATCAATTTCAAATTATTTTCTTTGATAGATTATTGAGACAGAACAATACAAGTAATCAAAGTTTTTTAATCTCTTTAACATGCTGTATGTTTAATACGTCTAAAACTACTTATATAGTGTTATGCCTTCAACAATGACTTTCTATTATCCAATGGGGTTCAACTGCTTAAAAAAGTAAAATGTCATTTTGCTTTAATGAACTGAATAATCACAGTTTGAAAAGGAAAAAGAAGCATGTCACAGTTACTAAGAATCTTCCTCAAATATTTTGATTGCTTAATTTTTTTTTTAAAATAATCAGACGAAGGATATTTTATAAATGATAAGCAATGGCTAAATTAGTATTATAAGTTGGACTGAAGGTCCAAAAATGTTCATATTTATAAAATTATTTTTCTATATTGTATATTATACTAACAAAAGTGGCTCCACTACCTCATAGGTAAATGTTATTTTTTGTTGGGGACTAAATGGGTGTCATAATCTTATTATTTTCTTAATTTTAAGGGATTTTAAAGGTTTAAGAAGTTGATAACATTGATAGATAGCAATTTAAAGTTAAGGTGAAAAAAGTTATTACTTGGATAGAATATACAGTATCACAAATACTGTATATGCTAGTCTATAGATTTCATCTATTTTAGTAGCAATTAGTGTATATTGACTAACAATTGTGTTATTCAATATAGTAAATGGTATTTTATTATAAGCAATCATTATGATCTGATTGCATTTTTGTTATTTATATGTTTGTTGCCCTGGCATTATTGCAAATTAGGGATTTCCATTCTTTTATTACTGCATTCTTTACGCCATAAAAATACAGCTTTTATAGGATGAGAATGTTATGATCAATGTTTATAATGTTGGTTCATGAACATGCGATGACGATGTCAAAAGAATAGTTGCTCAAATTTTTTGATAGGTCAGAGGCAAATAAACTTGTTGGATAACTACATACAGTATACACTATATAAGCCAAAATTACAGCAGCTAGATAGTGGCTTATACAAAATAATTTCTTTGAAATGATTGGATTGTGGTTCAATGCACATTAAAATGGCAAAATATTTTTATATTAAAATGAACTAAAAATCATGTGCATTTCAGAAGGGTGGCTTTTGCCCTTTGAACTTGGTCATGACACTAGACCACTATATGTGTTCTGTGAACCAAAATCAGCTGACTATAGAAACCACTGAAAAAATATTGTGAACTTCTTGATAAAATAATTACTAACCTGACTTACAGTATCTCCCTAGACATACTTATAATGGTGATAAAACTGGCCAGTTTTAATGATTCTTACCAAAATCCACCCTAGCTAGTATAAATATAAAATCTAATGCTAATGTTAAGCAGAATAAAGAAAAAAAAATAGTGTTCTCCTCTACTATTCTTCTAATGCTGCTGTCTTGTATAAAGTGAAGTATTTTCTGTATTTGAGATCAAGTTTCAATAATAAAAAAATTGGTCATTATTGTATTTTTTCCTTATATATAAGTAATATTGAGATATTAAAAAAATTATACATCTAAAACGTTTTTGTTTTTCATTAAAAACATTTCTAATAGTTTAGTTTCGAAAGATATGCTGCACTGATTTAAAGCGTTTAAATAGACCCTCAAGTTGCACCATCTACCTTTCATATCGCATTATAGCGTGCAGGGAAAAAAAGTATAGAAATGAAAATTTTCAAGATAATGTAAAGATTTTTTTATTTTATTTTACTATATCATTATTTTAAATGTAAAATCCACCTTGAAAGGTTTGTTTATACTATTATTTTTTAAATTGTGTCGTATTGTTTGTTACAATAAAAAAATTACTGCTAAATATGGAAAAATTACGGACATCGTTTTTTTTTTTTTTTTTTTTCAATTTCTTCACAAAAAATGTATTAAATGACATTTTATTATTTAAAAAGATATAATATCTAGCCACCTACCTGTTGTTTTTTCAGCTTTATATTCATGTCCAAAATTTACCTGATGCTTGAATTTTCATATAAACGATAGGATGCACAATTGCAGGGCTGCATTCCTTTTAATAATGGCTATTATAAAAATCATACAATTGGTCATTTGATCACGTAAACAATATAATGTATACAGCCTGGTTGATTAGCTAAAGTTGTTGACATTTCTCTTTTTTTTGGAGTGTTGAAATATTTTTTTAAATTCTTTGTTATATTTTATAATCATTTACTGATATATTTTGTAATTACAGTAGGTAATAAATTATATGCACTGTATAATTTATAATACTGCATTTAATATGTATAATATTGAAACATTGAGGTATTTTCATAGTCTTTTTCTTGATTATAATCACACTGGTCAAATATGTTACGGTATATTAATTTATTTTATAAAGTCATATATCGTAATATAAAAGTGCTAAGGGCATATACTGTATATTTATACACTGTACATAAAGCATATAACACTAAATCCCACAAAAGTCTATGTAGTCCATTAATAAACATGTACACAAAATATTCTACCCAGATACTCTCAAATACTAAAAAAATATCACCTGATATTTGCATTAGCCTGTTGTATATTAGTAGCTTTTTTTAAATGTTTAAAATTGCTTAAATATTCTGAAATTATCAAGATTTTTACCCTCTCTACCCCCTTTAAACTATTCCATTAATTTATAACATTTGGTCTTTTGAGGGAGTATGTGTGGAGGGGGAAAGGTGATTATAGTTGTACAATTTAGAAAAATCATTTTATTAATATGAATACATTTTATTCGGGCCTTAATTTCTAAAAAATATTAATTAGCCTACAGTATTTTTTTTTTAAAAAAAAGTAAACTACTACACTTGTTTACTATATTAAAAATCCTAAAAATCGTCTTTCAGAATGCTAGCAAACTCGTCATTCTAAACTATAGTAGCCTACTTAAGGAGGAGTTTCATTCTATTAAAAAATTACTTGTCAAGAGAGAATGATGTAAAGCAAAGCCCTAATAATGGATGGTGGTAACCTTTGATACATATAAGATTAATTACTTAAAAAATGCATCAAGTTGTATTTATGATCTCACTACTTTAAATGTCAAATAAAAATAATTTTGAATTAGATTTCAATTGAATTACTTAATCATTAATAAGTTATTTTAATTTTTAACAGTTGGAAAATCCAAAATATCTAATTTTTTGAATTATCTAAAGTATAATCGCGCAGTCTGAAGCAAACAAGGCATGCAGTGTATGCTTACTTTATTGGCATTTTTTAAATCGTTTATAAATATTAATATAGTAAACAAGTAGATAGAAGTTTAACATTTTTTAACAATAACATAACTAATTAATAAATTTTAGTTTTATATAAAAATTAAGGTCGAAATAAGATAAGTTTATATTATTAATAAAGTGATATTTCTACATCATATGATTACTGTGCCCCCCCCCCCTTCCTTTTTCCCCAATCAACCCATTGTTATAAAATTGATAGGATAGGTAGGAAATAATAATATTGCTAATTTTATAATTTTTAATATTAAAAAAGCTAATGTTAAAATAAGCTGATTAGAGCATCATGAGAAAAAAAATGCATTCTGAACAATAGCTCATGTACAGATTAAATTATTGGACTGTGTAGATTTTGGGGCATTTTGCTGTATGTACTGAATTTATTTATTATCAAATGGTTTTTAAAACTTTAATCCACAACTAAAATATTTAGATGTTTGGTGATTTATGAATTAGAATGAAGTTATCTATCAATGCTGACAAAATTTACAATTCATTTTCTTGCAAACTAATGTATATTGATTTGGAAAATCAAGTGCCGAACTTTAACTTGTATTCATGTGTATTCTCTCTTTTTTTATATTTCTACTTTGATTTCTTTCATGCTTCTAGATGCTTATCCTTCTCCACGTATGTTTTTCTGTCTATATTTTTTCTATTTTATACTGTATATACATTTACATTATATACTGTATATAGTATACTGTCTATGTTTACTGTAAATAAAGTATATAGTGTAATTACTGTATATACTGTACATACTTTATATACAGTACAATATATGCATTTTGTATATACAGTAAATATACTGTATATAGTATAGTATGTACTGTATACTGTACACACATCCTGCATATAATAAATTTACAGTTAGCCTCAAATTAAAATTACTGTGATGAAGCTTGATTTCTTGATGCCCTCTCACAGACAAAATTTTTTTTTAAATATATTTTATTAGTAATTTTTTTTTTATTAAAAAAAATCCTAATATTTATTACTTTTAAGCATTTTTTAAAAAAGAAAGTCTTGTAAATTACAAAATTTCGTCAAATAATTTCCAACATAGAAGAAAGACTATACACCAGAACCCCGAGATGAAAGTGTTTCTATTATTTCACCCTCCTCAGATAAAAAGTTTTCAACATATAAAAATTTAGAAATCTATTGAAGAAATTTTCTATTAATTTTAGATGATGAATAAAGACTTAAGTAATTTCTCTCTATTAAAAGTTGAAATCAAAACAAATTTAAAAAAAAAAATCAAAAATTGTGGGAATTTAAATTCTGTGGCTCCATAATTAAATTTCTTGCCCTATG
>PXIH01S0000930.1:6571-20206 GCA_003024985.2 Euperipatoides rowelli
AAAAAATAACTATAAAATGGGCTATGTGCATGGTAAAAACCTAACAATATTGTAGTGGGGAGTTAGTTTTAGGACTAGAAGGCAGAGATAAACCCACAAGACCATACACATAGACACATTTTATAAAAAATTGAATTTGTCTTAAATTTACAACAGCGTGATGGGTGGAAGGTTAATTTGGAATAACCTTTTATTATAATTCCTATCATAAAACAGGGAATAAGTGACTGGTTGTTTTTGATATTTCTGTTCTGTACCTTAGTTCATTGAATAAAAATTATTAAGCATTAGTTGAGAAAATGTCAATTTGTGGATTTTCATTTATTACCCGATAAGGACCAAGGCTTTATATTAGTCTTAAGAAAAATCTAATTAAAAATCATATCTAAATTATTGCTATTGATCAAATAAACTACCAAATGTTCCAAATATCCAAGATTAAAAATATATCACGTGGAATGTGCTTATGTTGTGTTAGTCTTTCAACTATGTTTTGACATGTGATAATCTAATATTGATGACTAGACCTGCATTTCATTTTTAATGCCAAAACCAATTAGTTTTCAATATAGCCCATTTGTAGCAGATATCACTATTTTATGCCATATTAAACAATTACAACTATTTAACAATTACAGTCACATTACATTTGTAACAATATAATTCATCAAAGAGAAGAGTGCAATGTTAGATGATGGAGAATTGAAGACTCTTGAAATTGACTATCATGTGAATTAGAGCTATGCCACTACTAAAAGTTTAAAAAAAATTGAAGACACTTGTCAGGTGTTAGGGGCCTAGATAATAAAAGAAAACATAAAGAGGTTCATCTTTTGAAATTTTCTATGATACACCAAATCAAGATTGCTACAATTGGGACAGACAAATAGTGCAAGTTTTCTCATCAAACCTGGAGTTTTTTTTCCCTCCAAGATATTTTTTTAAGACAACCAAATTTTCCAAAAAGGGTTAATTTTTGGTTATTTGTTTATTTTTTTAATTGCTTGTAATTATTTTGTTTGTCATTCATCATGTCAAAACTAGCTTACTACATGTTGTCTTCACAGCATATTTTGATATTTCTTAGATGCATGTCATTTATTCACATCACTACCTGAAAACCCCCTTGTGAATTGAGATACAATATGGCTCTAGATATTCTCCATCCCCCTACCCCATCACCTGAGACCCTCTCTCCCCATCCCTCAAAAATCATTTAAAAAGGATTATAAATATAACTCTCTTACTGAAAATGTGTTTCAAAATATTCAAATGAAAAAAATCTGTGGTTTTTATTAGCTCAATCTGTATTACAGTATATCTTATCTTGTTTATTTTTTTTATCTAAACGCAAGAAATCAAACCGATAAATGTGTTTATTAGTAATTTAATTTCTATTTTTTTTAATAATAATAAACAATAATAATAATATCTAAATCTAAGAATGTGAAATCACATTGTGAGAAAATCTTGCACATACACTCTTCTATAAAGGTGACTGACTGTTACCATTCTATTTTATAGGATGCTGCATATCTATTCATCGATATCTGAAAATTTTCAACTTAAGATTTTTGCCACTTTTTTTTTTTTTTACAAAATAAAATATTAGCTATAAAAATTTCGTTACTTTAAAAAAAAATATTCTAATGTGAATAACTATACTGCATAAAATCCCTTATAAGAAAGCTTGTGACCTAAAGCATTCTGGATTTTAGATCTTATTTGAGCCTTTCTAATATTTGGGATAGGGAGGGGAAAGAGAGAGAACATTTTCTATAATTCAAATTTTAATTAGCCTGTCAAATCTTTCTTCAATGTTGAGATTTTTTTTTTAAATTCCAAAGAAAAATGTAATAAAAATGTATAATTTTACAATCAATAATAGAGTTTTAATAAAAATTACTAATTGGCATGTCAAAATGAAGGTTAACATCAAAGAAACATTCTTCAATGGTAACAATTGAATTCCCAATTTGAAATATATAAAATATTAACAACAAAAAAAAAGAATTCATATTTTAATTAATCTTATAACAGGTACAATCACATTGATGGTCTATTTCTAAAGATTCAGCAATTCATTTTAACCCGTTAGATATTAACTTTTTTTTTTTATTATTTATTTCTCAAGTGAGTCTGAAATTTTGACTTTAAGGTGGTTTAATAAATATATTCTTAAACATTCAGGAATAAACTTATACAATTAAAAAATTAAAATTTAATGCAGATTTTAAAAATCAAAAAAAAAAAAAAATTGCACTTAAATAAGACACACACATGGGACTGTATGTGCCCAAATTGTGTGATGTCTTTTTTATCATCATCATTGAGATTACAGAATAAAATTAATAATTAAAAAAAACTTGTTTATGCTATTTTTGTTTAGAGATTCGGATTTGCAATTAAAAAATAAAGAAAATGAGATATTCCATTATTTTTTATCTATGTTAAAACTGAAAATATTCATAAATATTGCTGAAAATATTTTGACATCTTGGATATGTTTACTTATATTATGCTTTTAAATCCAAGCAATCATGGCTGTTTTTGATCACGTGACACACAATTAACGACTGTTAGAGAATTTCTAAATAAAATTAATTATCTGGAAATACTACAATTTTAATTCATAGAATAAATTTATTTTTGATATTTAAGTTGCATCAAATATATAATATTTTATTTCTTTTCAAAATTGTATTTTTATAAAATAACGCTTTATAGGTAAATTAGATACTTCTGTGGGCAGTGTGAGGTGTAAGATAGTCTTATCGTCTATTTGGATGACTTATTGGATTATCAGACTAAAAAGTAAGAAACATTTTCTTTACTATTTTTATTACTATTAATATAATTGGTATTAATATTTTCCCATATTTTTATCCACCCACCCCCCAAAAAATAAAATAAACAACTATTTTTTTTTTAAAAAAAAAGCTGAATTTTCAAAATTTGCCGATAAAATTATTATTTTTTTTCAATAAAATCTTAAGATAAAATATTTTTTCAAGTTTATAATTAATTAATAGACAGTTAAATCATAAGAATAGTAGAATTAGAAAAGAGTTAACCATAATAGCATTATGGCTATAAGACATGCATGCATCTCTTGCAAGCTGTCATTCTTTTCTCAATTTACCGTTAACTTTTGGAAGGCATTTTTTTTTTTTTTTAAAAAAAAGAATATTCTGGTTAAATTCTAAGATAAACAATAAAAATAAATGTATAAATACAATTATGAATCATTAGTTTTATCTTGGTCCCGTTTTAATTGTAAATAAATTAATTAGTTATCGTAATAAGTTGGATCAATGGGTCTAATTTAATATAATTTATATAAATTTAATTTAATGTAATTAATCACGTTTTAAAATCGATCAAAATGGAGATTATAAAGTTACAATCAATACTAAGTGACTGTAGGCTATATACTGTATACACCAGTAAAGTATATACTCAACATGACAATTAGTAGAGTTTAGAATATATTATTATTTACTGTATATCAAGATCTTCAATTCAAAATGCATTTCATGATCTCTTATTAGATCAAATAAAAATAAATGTAAATAATAATAAAAGAAGAAATAAAAGTATAAAAATAAACTTGGTTCCTTGAACAAGAAATTGGGATGAGTTCTAGAAGGACTGAACTGTGTTTGAATGCCTAATTTGTAGGGTTCTTTTCTCACTTGATTTATGAAAGAATAAAAGAAAATCTTGTATTTAAATGTATATTATGCTATTACTGCTATTATTACTATTACTAATAATGTTAAGTTGATAATCCTTATTACCATTATTCAAATTTAATTTTAAAACTATGAGCAATATACTTATCAGATATGTGTTATGCTAGATATAGTAATTTTATATAAATTCCTAAAATGCTAATAAGGTTAGCACAGCTCAAAGATGACTTTTTTTAATCAGTAAAGATAACTGATGGCTTTTGTCTTTATTAAAGCAATTCACAACTGATAAAGAGACAATAACAAAGAAGCTAAATAAAAAAAGATTCATCATAATTATAAGAAATTGAATTTCTCTTCTCTCTACAACTTCTATAATTCAAATATAATAGTAATAGAAAACAAACTAGAAATGAAACAATTAGTCCAACAGATAATTATTAACATAATGACCATTTGTCAGTTTTTGATAAAACATTTGTTTAAATAATAGTCATAATGATAGAATGCAAATAATGAATCTCATAATTAACTTATTAAATATATCTTATTGAAACACGTTGAAAATAATAATTTTTCATCTAACATTTTAGCATTGAAATGATCAGTGACGAGATTTTTACCACAAGTAAAGAACTATGGAAAAGTAAACAAATAATAAAATTGTATAGGGCAGAAATGGCCAACTTGGTAGACCACAATTGTATTCAATTTACAATCAATTTTAATTATTGAACTTAAGAAAAAGCTAGTTATGTATAGTATATTTAGTATGAATATCTAAACAAACTTTCTACTATGTTTATTTGTTAATACTCTTCATGGAAAAGTTGAATTTAATAAAGTTATTTTAAAGTAAGTGACAGCAATATAATTTTATTTTATTTTTCTTTCTGCACTTTCCGTCAAAATTATTTGTTTCTGTCATTCTGTACACACCCCTACCCAACAAAAATAGAATTACCCAGTTTGTGTACGTACAGCTTTATTAAAAATAATAATAAAATAATAGTGTGCATTTATTTTAAATACAATGTGCATTTTTGTTCAGGTGCTGTTTGAGTTTTTACCTTCAGCTCTTCATTTTAAAAAATGAATCAGATTTACTGTATATTCAATTTTTTATTGTTCTCAATTAAATTTTAATCCTAGAAATAAATATGTATGCTTAAAGGAAGTAGGTGTTAGTATGCTGAAAGTAAACTATTAAAATTATTGATTTGTAATAAAAGAAAAGAATTAAAATCAATATTGTTATTTAATACATTCCAATGGCAACTCATATTACTTTCAATTTAAAAAAAAAGGCAATCTCCATAAAAACAAGTTGGCCACCCCTTATATAGGGCTCATTATAGTTCTAAAAGATTTTGTGAGAAAAAATAACTTTAATAGCTTATATGAATAAATTTTGTTTTCAGTACGGTATATCATGAATGTTTTACACTATGCAGAAATAAATCCTTATTGTACATTTTTTAAATAATGTTTAATATTTGCAATAGTTTTATTGATAAACATATATAGAAATACTGATAATTTTGGGTATGTTGTAAATAGAATTTTTTAATAAAATTGGTTCTGAACAAATAGCAATTCTAATCAGGGATTAATTAAAGTAAAGAATGTTTGTGTGTGTGTGTGTGTGGTGGGGGGGGGGGGTCAGGTGGGTGGTGGTGAAAATCACAGAGATTATGTATTTTTTGACAAAAATTTATACCAATTTTAAAAATAAATGAATATAATCACTCTTTTTTAATTCTTCTGATACAGTACATGTTCCCAAAACTCCAAGTAATATACATAACCAAATAATAAGGTATGTGAATATACATAAAAAGTTAAAATTCTAAGGGAAAAAAATATGTACGAGTCAACAAATGCATTATTCCTGAACAAACACACATTTGAAAGAATCACAAATATGATTGACAAATTCTCTGCTCACGAGTGAAGAGTTGTTTATTCATGTGCCATTATCAGAATTTCATTACACCATTAACATTCTGATTTAAATATAAAATATATTCGCTTATTATTAACTACATAAACTTTTAAACAGATTTTCCAAATACAAGTTGATTTAATGAGTTAAAAAAAATTTAATTAAAAAACATCTACAGTAATAGTATAAAACAAACAACGTTAGCGTGCCAGGCAATAATTTAAAAACATTGGTTGTCTGTTCGCTTAATAACGAAGTCGTACAGTGATAAATCTATACATGTTTTAAGTCAACTTTTTTTGAAAATTTAAAATAAAAACTGGAGTAAAGCTACTGTAAATGTAAAAAAAAAGAGAGAAATAGATTTTGTTTTCATTATTCAACTGTAGAAAAAAATTAACTAAAAAAAAACCTTTTTGTTGAATACTTTATTTATTTAGAATTTAGATAACTTATAAAAAAATTTTAAAACCCGCCAATTCAAATTGTAAATATCAACAATATGTCATTACTGATTTTATAACTTAATCATTTCATTAGAGAATAAAGTCTAAGGAAAATGTTAATGCTGAACATCACTCTTCAGAATGAATTATTTGCCCAAACTGTTAATGGATATAAAAAAAACTTTGACAACTTATTTTTGGCAGCCAAAGAAAGAAACAACTAATGAACTTTAATCAATGACTTTCTTTGGTACATTTATTGTCCAGGAAAAAGTACAGCATTTTAACCAGCTCTACCCTTTTAGAAAATGGGTTCATCCCAATTCACAACTTTTATAAAACAACACAATGAGTGAAACCAGTAATTTTGAATTTAAATGTAAACCATTGTAAAATTTAATTCAATTACATGTGTTAAATGCATTTTTGCGTTAGTATATATGAAAATACAGGAAAAGTAATCAAATTTAAAAAAAATTATAAGAAAGAATTAGGAATTTACGATTCAGACAATTTTAAAAATATAATCATCCTGTTCTTAAAACTTCTTAATTTGTGCCCCTTACAAAGAGATGCCTAGTCCTGATGTAAATGATTTTAAAATACATGAAACATTTCAATATTAAAGTATTTTTAAATGTAATATGACAACTAAAAATATCAAATCATAACATTTTCACTCAGGATATGTATAGAAATGAGGTGGACAATGAGCCGGACACAAAAGTTAATCACTGAATTCATACTAAGATCATGAATTGGAATATTTAAAATTGATTATCTGATATGTGGTCTGGGGAAACACCTCTCCCCACAGTCATATTTAAATTAGTTTACTTTTTATGGGGAACAAACATTATACTATACAAAATAAGCAAGTTAACACTTTCAAATTGTAATTTTAAAAAACTTAATAAAGACAAAAGATTTTCTGTAATTCTCATAACAATCAAATCTCACTTTACCAATTAAAAAAAAAAAAGCAGGAGATGATTTAATAAATTTAAAAAATTATTTGATAATTAATTTTAGGTTAAATATACACAATAACAAAACTTTTTCTTAAACAAAAATATTCATTTTTCCTAATTATTTCTTTGATTAATTGTTTCAGTTAATCAATCTCTATTTTGGACCTTAGAAATTAATCCAGTAAAAGTTTTAACCATTTCTTTTGTGCAAAAATTTTCTTTATGAATCTGTAATAAACCAGATTGTATGTTTCATATGTTACAATAATCATTTTGTATCAACTTACAGTAACACTCCTCCATATTTTATACATCAATAACATTTATAAATCCAAGAACAATTCTTAATAAAATATTATATTCATGAACTGCTAACAAAAACATTTTAAATTCTAATATTTGCCTGATCTGGTTGAAAATATATAAAATAGAAAAAAAAAACATAAGCCACATATAAAAATAAAATATTAATAATGAAATAAAAACAATTTATACAATATTTTAATCTTGAAAACTATGGGGCATTATCACATTTATAAAACTGACAGGAAATTCAATGTATTTTATTTTTGAAGCAATGTGCACTGTGTAGGTCCATTAAAATTAACATTAGTAGGTATTTAGCTGATATGTAGAAAAATGGTGACATTTCTCTTCATTTTTTATTTCTAGAAACTAAAGTGATATATTTAAAATAAAATCATAACTACATCTGTTTGTTTAATTTACATGTACACTAGTTATTATACACTGAATTCTATTTTATAGGTTACTAGCTGAAGTATCATACCTGGCGTTGCCTGGGACGGTACCCAACATTTCCTGTGCCCCTCACCCCTACCCCCAAAAAATACAAACGCCTATTTTTATTATCTACACTATACAACCTACCCACATGCCAAATTTCTTATTTAAAATACTGTTCATTGTCTTCAAAACAACAACATAAATGTATATTTAGACACCTCAATGATAACACACAAACACTCATACAAACAAACAAACTTTCTGCTTTATATATTACATTACAAAGAAGTAAATCAATTTTCCTTAGAATTGTTGATTTCATTGTTTTAAGTGTGTAAATTCTTGCCATTGATTTTGGTGAAATGAAACATTGATGTATCTCTATTTTGCTTTATAACAAAATACTACATTTAGGCCTTTATAGAGAACAGTTATAGATGAAAAAATATGTTTAAGTTTTCATCTGATGTAAGTTACAAAAAAAAAATTAAAAGCCAATCAGAAGGTAGGGGGACGGAGTATCTCAAACAGCATTATCATTAATGTTTATGTAGTAAAGCAGCTTACGTAACAATGGGCAGGAAAGATGCATCGGAAAATCTCTGCCTAATGCTGTCATAATGACATGTCACAGAAAATAGACTTTAGTCTTGAAAAGTCATTTGAACATTTCTAGTCACAAAATGTGTATTTAGGGCCAAACAAATTTCCCATTTTAGACAAGATTCCATTTTATTCAAGTTTCGAATGCACATTATTTCATTTGGAGAAAGACTATGAAAAATTTGTGTTACAGTTTTATTTTAGGCACTCCGATGGGCCTGTTAACCCAGTTCCTTTATAACGGTAAGATACTGTATCTGTTAAATAAATTGTGGGGCTGGAACAGTTTGTCAATAGTTTTGTTAGATTTATTTAGAACATTATTGGATTTAGTAGAATTATACAGTAGGAGTTCACAAATCTAGTAATATTTTACCTTGACATTTTTGATGTGTGGTTTCAGGTATACTCCATCAATGAGAAAGTGGGGCTGTGATTTATGCTGCAACCTATTGGATAAAATCCTGAGGCATAGTCTCTTTGCAGTAAATAGCATATCACAGTAATGATGTTTTTGAAAAGAACAGGGGAGATGCAGTATCAGAATTTTACAAAATATTATTTTACAAATGAAATTAATTTTGTAACTAATAATTCAAGGCATCAGCACTGTAATTCTATAACAGAATGACGGCTTTGCATCATCCATTGATGAATTAACTGTTCTATTTTCAATATTAAAAAAATTGTAAAAAAAAAATGTTTAGTTATTTTACAGAAGATGAGTACAGATAATACCAGTAAAGTATAAAAATAAATTAATAAAAAACTGGAGACAATGAATTTATCACCATAAATTATACAGTTAAACAATATATACAAATCATTACATGTCACCTTGGAAACCAAATGGAAAATATTTTATATGTAGTCTATTTAGTTTTCAGACAATAAAAGCAGGATTTATAAAATGTTGCAACAACAAATAAATTTTGGATATTGTATTCTCACATTTCTTAATAACACNTGATAGATATGTTCAATTATTATCTTGAACATTCATTACACACTCCATTTGTTTTTTATTCTGAAGAATATTTTAAAATTAATGCAGAAAGAAAGGGCAAGGTATCCTGTTAACTTAGGCATAAAAAAAAAAGGTTTCATTTTTTTTATAATTATGTTAACAGGAAACATTTTAAAGCCATTTTTAATTTGCATTATTTTTGCTAAAAAAAAATGTACATTTAAAATATCACCGATTTTAATTCAAATTCTCATGAATAATTAACGATGTTATAAATAATTAAATCAGTTTCTAGAATAATATAAGGAGAACAGAAACCGATTATTTAAATTTTTAATTTTAGGGCAGAATGGGTTGACAAAATTATACACTGCAATAATGGATGTTAATGCTACATAATTTTTCTCACAATCTTTTTGATCTCAGCTGTCGCAGCTCTATAGTGCAACTATTTTCAAAATACTGAAAAAGCTGAGACAAGCTGATTAATCAATTAAAATGAGTTACAATCAATAAAACAGCTTCTGGCTGGGAAAGAATAAAAAAATCATTAAAGATCAATGGAGAATTAATTATTTTGAACCTAGATATGCCAAATAATCCCATTAATATAATCAATTTTAAAAGTTACATTTAAAGAAATAAAATAAAAATTACATTTCTAATTTTTCAAGATTCGTTTCAGATGTTACATTTCAGATGTAAACAAATGTCAATAAATGTCTAACCTTTTTTTTTTTTTCTGAAAATAATTGAACTAGTCAGACTGAACTCCAGGGATGAGAGTGGTTCAACAGAAAAAAAATGAGAGTGGTTCAACAGAAAAAAAGACTGAAAAATTTGAAAACTATATGCAATACAAAGATATATTGGGAATGTTAACTGAGAGTTTTTGAATAGCAGTAAGGCCCCACCCACCCAACAGATCCAGGGGGCGCTGCACCTGGAAGCTGTTTTTTTTATGTTTTAAAGGTTTTATAAGAGCTCTAGTAATGTTTAAAATTTAGTATTTTCTTCATAGAATTAACAATTTTGTATTTGAAAAAATAATTGGTCAGATTCAAAAATCTGACCACCAACATAATTAACATTAGGAGCCGCGCGACAATTAAAACCTAGTAGCATGTGTTTTTTTCTCACTGATTTTACTCAATCTTCTTTACAGTCCTAACCTTACCATAACCCTGAATCCTAGGATAATCTAGAGGTGAAATAATACTTTTCTGAGTGCCGATTTTGATAATTTTAAGTTACATCCGTCAGCCATATTGGTGGGCAGATAACAAAATCTGACCAAATAATTAAACCCGTAATCAATTGGCTGTAAGTCTTATAAATGAGATCCATAATACAAAGCATTTTAATTCCTAGATCCCCAAACTAAAATTTTAAAGCTGAGTCATACATTTAATTACTGTATGTTCATTGAATGTTTGTGAAATAATGGGAAGGGGCTAGGAGTTTTCTAGGCAGACACTACATAAGTTAACAAATTATCAATAAATACATTTGATTTAATCATTTTATATTCTTTTAAATTTGAATGAATAAAATATATTTATTTAAAGCCTACAATGCACTCAGTAAATTTTAGAATGGGTACAATTTATATTTTTCTATTAAACACTGCTCTCTCTTGATTTTTTTTTTACTTATTTGTTAATTTTCATTTTTAATATTTTGAAGCTTTGCCAGAGTCAGCCTAAGAACACTAGTAATCGATTTGGTATTAGTGTAGAATAATTAATACGAGTCTGAATCATCACATGTATCGATTGTTTCATGTTCGACGATAGAACAATGTGGACAGTTGATCAGACCATGGTCACTTGTGTCAAAAAACTCTACTATTTTCCCACCTGGTTCGATGTATAAAGAATTCTTGACAACAGACTCGCAAAAAACACTATATACCTGTATATTATTATCTATGCAAGAACTGGCTCCTATTATTAGTTTTGGCATATCAAGGATATTATTTAGCTGCTTATGTTCTACTTTTTCATTAGAAATAAAGTCTAATGTATGTTTCTTATTATTAACGAACCATTCAATCCTAATACAAAGTTGGTCTATGCCAACACGGTGTTTGTGTGAAAAATCTTCTCCGAAAAGTAAAGTATGAGAGAGTTGTTTAAAATAGTATTTCATTCAAAAAAATTTCCCAGTTTACACTACCTTCAAGAAATTGGAAAACATAATACTGAAATCATACTATAATAGTTATTAGTAAATAATCTATCCTAAATATATATTGTATGTACATCAATGAATTAAAACACAAGCACACACACACACAAAACTTTTAAATGAAAATAATAGAAACAATGGAATTATAATTTGAAAAAGAAATAAAAAAAAGAAAACAACGACATGGTTTCAAAATGGAAATAATTGTAAAGTAAAGAATGATAGCAAAAATACAGAATGCTGAAACAAAGAAAAGCTTTGGATTCAACCTGTTTAATTTCAATGTGCCAAGTGACTTAAATAGACAATCAACATAAAAAAAATATTTGTGTACTGAATTCACTTTTTTTTAAAAATTACAGTTGTATAAATTAAAGGCATAAATCTGATATAAGAAAACATTATTATCTCTTTTATAAAATTGCCACACGATGCAGACAATGTGTGATTAAACTGGACCACTAATAAAAATAAAGTTTATTGTCCAACTTGTAAATGTTCACTTTATGTACTTCCATGTATTGAAATAAAAGAATTGATTGACCACTGGTGCGCTGTTTAAGTGCTCAATTCATAATATGTAAATTTTTTTCTCTTCTTGCACTGAGAAAAGCAACATGATAGACAATCTGTGATATAGCCTATATAACATAAAAAAATAAGTTGGACAATGACCAAGTCAAATTAGCCACGTTTACACTGACATATTGTTTATACTGCTTGAAAGCAGTATAAACAATGGTCGTGTTTATATTGCTTTCAAGCATGACTGAATATACAATGCATGATTTTGAAATAGCGGTAATCATTCAAATCAAGCAGGAAGTTGGGCTATAGTACGATACAGATAGTTTGTTTATTCTTAAATCTCAAAAAATTAAGGATGGTGAAATGCTTTGTCAAATAAACCTACAGCAATCCTAGCTTCTGATATTGTTTGGAAAATAGTATAATTTTGAATCATAGAAACAGGCTGAGAGTAGCTGGTAAAGTGTAGACTACTATTTTTATTTGTTCGCAATGTTTTTATTTACGATAAAATTACTATAAATTAATTTAAGATTAAAACTTACTATAAGTATTAGTGCTAGTTTACTTTTTGGTATTATATATTGTTTTTTCACTTTCAAATGTTTAATGTTTTATGAAGTAATAAAACATGTTTAAAATAGTGCAATCTCATCTTTAAAAATAAAAAAAAAAGACTATTATGTTCTTTGAGGACGTAAATGATAAATCTTTAAATTCATTCAAAGTTAGCATAGATGCTTATATTAAATCAAGAGCATGCTTTGATCCGGGCAATTGATTTTGTGAGAAAGTGAAGAGAAAAGAGAGGTGAAAAGAGGAAGGGAATCGTTTACATTAGGATTTACAGTATTTCCTTATTATAATTTCATGGATTTTATTCACTTTTATAATTTATTTGATTTGTTTTGTTGTTTTTCAAATATGTTATTAATTTGAGATTAAAATAGTTGTATAATAATGGATAACTGTATAAGCCAACGGCTTAAATCATTGATTCAATAAATAAATAATAAATAAAACTTAACTTCGGCGTCTTTCAAAATAGCACTGGCCATTATAAATCTTGACTAAATAAACATTGATCATAGCAAGAGAATCCTATTGTGATATAGGATTTTGTAAGCATTTTTACTGATAGCCTGAGACATCTATCACGACAGATACCTTGAAGCTGTAGCGGTATAGGATTCGATAAGCTGTTCCGGAACAGAATTCGCTTGCACGTTTACACCAGTAAACAAAGATACACATTGTACAATGTGTTCCGGAAAGGTGGCCAGTGTAAACGTGGCTTTTTTTAGATCCAATGCCCATGGAATTTTTTTCTTGCACTCAAGTTGCAGTTAACCCTGCAGTTGTCGTGGTCAGAAAGTTACATGAGTAGTTGCGGTGTATCTGTGAGATACATGTGTATATACATGTGTACATTTCAAAATATATAACAGATATAAAAAACTTACATAGCATTTTTTGTTCTTTTTTTTTTATCAGAAATTTTAATATATATTAAAAAAAAATGCAACAAACAGATTTTTATTTA
>PXIH01S0000937.1:28794-40059 GCA_003024985.2 Euperipatoides rowelli
ATTTTAAGATTCTTTTATTTAATAATTTTAAGATTTAAAAAGAGCAACTTACAATATAGACTAAAATTTAAAATTTCAGAAATTGGTATACCAATCAGGACTATAACTTTCATGATAAAAAAGGCTTAATTTATCATATTAAAAACATTAATTAAATGCAAGGAGGGCACATGATTCAATGCTGTCATGAAAAAAAAATGACTATAGCCTATAGCATTATTTAGTGCATTCTTTTTGCTTAGTATGATTTCTCCCCTCAAAATGATTGAAAATTAGTTTTCAACTTGTTAACCAAAAGATGAGAGTTAAAGAAAATATGATAGCAAAATTTATTTGAAAACATTACTGTCCTGTTTTCTTTGACTTTTATATTTTCACACATTTGCTTAATATGTTTGTATAAAAAAAAGAACACCTGGCCAAGCTTAATATGTGATATTTTGTAAAACTGACTTGGAAGAATACTTTTTCTTTCAGGGAAAGTTTGGCTTATTTTGAAAAAAAAAANTTATTATGAAATGTGGTGTAGTTTTTAGGCTGCGTCTCAGATCTGAGTCAGCCGCATATTGCTAATATTTTTATTACTGTGTGCGGAAAGACTCGAATCCGAGTCACACATTTATAAATGCAAATTATTCTGACAAAAACTTATATTTTTTATCAAGAATTATAATATACAGTAAGTTATAAACAGAAATGGTTTCCAACAAACAGATTTTTTTTTATGATTATTTTTCTAAATATCCGCATTCATTACGCTTGTATTTACTGTATGTACAAATAATACATTGTTAAATATTTCAAAATCTACTGTATAACAGATAGAAGAAAACTTAAATAGTATTTTTTATTTTATTTTTTCCCAGGAATTTAAATATATAAAGAAAAGAAAATTCCAACAGATTTTTTTATGATTTTATTTCTAAAAGTCGGCTGTAAAAAAAAAAAAAAGAAAAGCCAGTTTCTTTTACATTTTCCTTTACTGTTTCTCTGTCGTTAAAAGATAGAATTTTTTCTTTTGATTTTTGAAATCTGCATTAAATTCTGATTTTAAAAAATGTACCGGTATGTTTATTCCTAAATGTTTTATAATATTTGTATTACGCTACCTGAAAGTCAGAATTTCAGAATCGCTTGATAAATTTTGAAAATAATATCACTGTGACCCCAAAACTAAAGAAAATTTCAAACGATCCAGAAATATGTTTTTTATTTCCTATTTTATGTGCCTAAATGATAAAAATATGTTTAACCCTTTCCACTCCACTCAATTCAGAGTAGGCCTATTTGTATTCTGTTGATCCACAAAAAAAAAAAAAAATCAATTTTTTTATTATTTTAAATTTCGATTAGAAATATAGAAAAACTAATTTTAAAATGGTTTACATGAATATCTAATAATGTTTTTGCACACATGCAGGGATGATTAGGCCTATAGTCTAGGCTACCATATTTATCAAATTTTGAATTTAAGGTGGCCTAATAAAAATATTATAAAACATATCAGAATAAATTTATTCATTTTTAAAATCAAAATTTNTATTTGCATTTTGAAGCTTGTAACACAATGGACTCGGATTCGAGTCATCAGCATATTGTGAAAGTTCGCAATGACTCGGATTTGAGTCATATTAGTGAACGTGTTAATGCATTTTTTATTCAGATCATGACCTGAAGTGTCCGTTATTGCGAAGCACGTGTATATGAACAGGGGTATGATGCTACTGTAAATATGTTTATACTCATGAGGGTCCATAAATCATGGTACCGGTATATAATTTAACTGTAAATGCATACGAAGATTTGTTGATTTTTTTAAACAAAATTATGACAACATATTTCAACCCCCCTCCAATTATTTTATTCTAAATCCTCCCCCCTCTACTCGCATGCTGTTATTTATGGATGGCCCCTATGTAGGGATGGGATGCCGGTCAATTGAACGGTCAAAATCTAAATTTTGACCGGTCAATTGACCAAAAAAGATTTTGAACACTTTTTTTTTGGTCAAAATCAAATGTTTCCACTAGAGAGCAGCAGAGTAGCAATGCATTATTTTTTTCAATCATTCAAAAAGATTTTAACATTTGGCCACTAGAGGGCAGTTATACTTTTATGCTAAATTATTTCTACATTTTCATAATGGCTGAGTCTGATTCGCAAAAGGAAGGAGAAAATGCTTTACTTATGAAACGTAATAAAAAATGTAAGTCACAGTTGCACATACCCAATGCATAGCGGACAATATGTGAAAGACAAAATTATCGCATTTGAAATTTGAGAAGTATTAAGCAACTTTTGAAAGAAAAGGAATTGCTGGTCAGTTAGTAGGCTACTTAGGAAAATGTTGTTGAGTATGACATTTAACTCTGAAAGATATAATGGAATCCCATTTCTTAAAATTTGACAAGTTGATACGTGTTTTACGATCCACTGGTGCCAAATTGGAAGAAATTTATATACAGTAGTGTGATTTATTGTTAACAATGCCAATTGAGTATGATGTAGTGAAGCCATTGAGACTTTATGAATTGAACAGTGGACACTCAGCTTCATGAAAAATCGACTGCTTGACAAACAGGCAAAATTTAAACAAATGTAAAAAGTTAAATACAATCGTCGATTGCATTCTCAGCTGTCGGGACATGATGAGTCAAATTGAAATTCAAGGGATTTAGAGATGAAAAAGGCCAAAAAGCATTAAAAAGTGGACATTTGCTATGAATCACCTCAATCAGCAATGTTTTAACTTTTAACTAAACTTTGGTCAATTGACTGAAATTTAGTCAATTGACAGGTCAAAATCTTGACCTGTCAATTGACAGGCCAAAATCTTGGGCAATTGACCGATCAAAATCCCATCCCTATCTCTATGCCATAATTTTCAATTAGCCTATTTTTTTTTTTACACTAATTTATGTTTTCATTGCCAAAGCTGTTTCATTGGTTAAGGTAGGTTTTAAGCTGAACTTAAAAGAAAAGCTGTCAGTGGTGGAATCTTTTCAATCCATTTATTTATTATTTAGTGTATAAAAATTTGATTTAAACATTACTGCAGAAAATGCCAATTTGCAGATTTTGTGATTCCCTTCCGCAGAAAATAGTTTTTGTTACAGCAGAAAACCACTACCCATAATACATTATATTCTAGTGTAATGGTATCAAAATAATTTTAGTAGGAGGCTATTTAAGAATCAGGATGTGGGTTGCCATCACCATCCGCATCCATTGCCAAAGCTACACAAAATTTTATTGGGAGGGTGGGGGAGAGAAATGAGATATTTCCAAACTCTGTCTCCGCAAATTCCCAACTCACTGAACAGCTGCTGGGTGACCGGGTCCCATCATCTTATCTTCAGATCCATGTTAGTGCGTCAAAATGTTAAAATTTCAAATCATTATTTAAAAAATTCCGATCCAATGCAAATATCTTTGATTACATTTTTTTTTTAAATTTATCCTACCAACAGTTTTTCCTTCTGCTTCAACTGGACCGGATTTTTCCCAACTGCCAACTCAAAATTTCCTAACTTTTTGAACAGTACTTTGAACTCGTATTTTGATTTTAAAATAATCTAATTCAATTAAGTTCATTCAATTAAGTTTAGATTACCATAATAACAAAATAACCTCAAAATATTATTTTTTATAATTCCCATTAATTAGGGTTAATGCATTTTTTTTTTTAAAAAAAAAAAAAGAGAATTGAAAAATATAGGATAGCCTACACAAACGTTTTACAATATTCTATCTTGATATTTTTTAAATGTTAGATTTAACAGTAAATTTGGAAATATAGATAAAAATAGACAGGCTAATATTAAGAGTGCCAAAAATCTAATTAATAGTTAAATTTCCATATAATAGACTTCCCTCTTTTTTTCATTTTTTACTTCTTTTAAAATATCAAATTTCTGCAACCAAGACAGAGAGAAATTGGCAGAACTGTAGCATTCTAATTCAAGAAAAGAGTGAAAAGTGTCAAATTAACACTATGAAGCTAAATATATTATGGTATGCGGAGGTAGTAGCCCAGACAACTCAGCTCCCCCTATGATACATCAAACTGTCAATTAACCATTTATCAAAATTAATGAATAAGTTTTTGGAGGGTAAAAAATATATAAAAAAGATCAACTTCTGTCATTTCTTGATAGGTTTTTAGGGTGTATATTTGATGTATTAATAGGATTTGAAATGGCTGACTTGGTTATGGCAGATAATTATGCCAAATTTAGGATTAAATCTGTGGTTAATTAGAGTTTTTTTTTTTTCTGTGTGGATTTGGATTATGAAATATTTGTTATACATTATGGGGTTTTAATGGGTATGGTATTTATTGTTTTTATGTTTCATTTTCATGACTCTGGGGGAAAAAAATTAATGTTCAGACTTAATTGTATAAGCTTCGGATTAAACTTTGTTTTATAAATAAATAAACAAAGCTACAAATGCCAAATTTGATGTATAGGTTGACCCCCAATTTAAAGATGGCCATCTTCAAGTAATTAAATAAGACTGTCGGTTGTTGGAAAAAAAAAATAGCCTAATAAATAACTTGTATACGGTAATTATAAAATTAATTACATAAACAATAATTGCTTAATTGGAGGAATATGACTAGGCTACAGCACCGTGCTGTATATAATAATGTAAGCTCGACCTCACCTGAAGGTGCTTTTGAATGCCTATTGTCAGCTAACACAAATACTGTATTTATCTCCGTAGCAGGATTTAAATCTGCGATCTCTGAGTTTACAAGCATCTTGCCAAGTGCGCCATCAAGACATCGACACAAGTCATTGAAATAAGTTAAAAAATTATGCAATTTATGTAAAAATGAATTTATTACTAGTACTTTATTTTGGATAATAGGCTGGACCAACTGCTTATTATTGGACACTTGGACAGTGAGATGGAGAAATTTCTTATGTAACAAGAGAATGATCAAATTACTAATTTAGATTAGAGTGATGAGATAAATTGTTTGTGATAAAAGTAAAAAGGGTAAATTACTGTGCTCATTTTTGATATAGTAAAAGGAACAAATGATTTTTTTTTTTATAACAGGTAATAGGCCTACAATAAAACAAAATGCTTACGGTATTTGGAAATAATGGAAGTGGGACAAATTGCTTAAGTTTATTAATGAATGCACTATAGACCTATATCAGTATACCTATATTATACAGGTAGCAAAAACTTGTCTTCAGTTCAGGTGCACTAGAAATTAGGATTTTTTTGATGGCAGCCATTTGGGCTACCACTCTAATGTGCAAGTAGTCCACATGTTTTTGTAGTAGGCTATTATATAGAAAAATTTTTTTTTTTAAATATTATATAGAAAAACAATCCAAATAAACAGAANATTTTAGCTTGTTTATTTTTTTTCTTATAAATATAGTGATTATAAATTTTGATACCTAGGCTACCAAGTTGATAGCCTAATAGGCCGACACTGGTATGGTTCCATCATTTACGAGTCACTGGTACTAAATATGTTTGAATTAAAATATTTATTTAGTTTAATTAGAATAAATTATTCAAACTGAAACTGTAGACTATAGGCTAATACTTCTATTTCAAATGCAAATTAACTTATAAATTTAAATACTGTTCTAATAATGTAAATTATAGTCCTCTAATTAACAAACATTTTTAAATATTCTTCATCAAATGATTCATATAAAATATGCAATAAACCTATTTCCATTTCAGGATGAAGGTCTTTATATCTTCCACATGTAAATTTTCGGCTTCATTTTTATTTATTGTATTTCGTAATTTGTAACAATTTGTATATGCCACTCCTTTTTAACCAAGAAAGCCCTATTACAATTTCAAACTTAAATTTTGTGAGTAGCCTAACTTGAGACATGTCCACTAGAGGGAAAATCTCATGTTCGCACATAGAGTTACTGTACATAGTTTGCTTCTAGAGTTGCTCTCACATGTCTGTTCACTATTAGAAATACCCTTGAGGTCTACACTCAAACCAAATTTTATTTTAAGTGGAAATATAGCATATCTTTTGACAGCTTGAAGGGGACTATAAATTTTTAATATTGACCAAGAAGCTTTACCCAATTTTTTTTCCATGTTGCATGACTAGTTAAAATTTTATTAAAGGATAATATAGGCATAAATTCTAGGCACACATTTTTAGATCTTATTCCAGTTAATATGTTATACAATATTTAGAATTAGGCTAGTCATTAGAAATCATAGATTTAAACATAAATAATAAAACAACAGTGCAGTGGTTGGCTAGGTTCTATTTATTAAAGCCATTTTCTTTTTTTTTACATTTATGATCATACAGTATGTGTGTGAAGGTAGCAAATTCCTCAAAGTCACACTTTTATTTGAAAAAAAAAAAAAAAAATCCTAACATTTAATCTACATTTTTCTTTCATTGTCCATATGACCTCAAGTAAACCCTGTTATTATTCAACAAAAAAGCATGCCTCACAGTTAGAATATAAAACATGAAGCTTGAATGAGCTGATTTATGCCATTGGCATGTGGGGGAAACGACAAACAAGTTCATCTAAACACAACATAAAGCAATTATAGGCTTACATAAATTTTAATTTTTTTTAATAATTTAGACTAAAAAAAATAAATGACAAACAATCTCATCGCAACAAGAATTTCTATTTAGCCTTTTTTGATCCAAAGCTTTTTTATAAGGGAAGAGGGAATTCAATGGGCCATATATTAGGAAATTGTCTTAGTAGGTCACAGGCATGGTTCTATTTTTAATCCTACTTTTTAAAAGTTCAGAAGTGAATGCTCAAAAATATTTGTGCAACTTATACTTTTTTTTAAAGTATGGAGGATTACTTGACTATTTGTTAACCCATAGATGGCTGGGACGAATCGGCTTAAATGTCATTCGAATATTTGAACTGTGAGACAGACGAATATTCGAAAATTTGAAAAAAAATGGGGGGAGGGAGAGTAACATTTTTTACGATTTGACAGAATAAAACTTGTTTAGTCTTAAAAAAAAAAAATTCTTAAAAGTCACTACTTACTAAGTAGCCTACTGGCTAAAGATTTATTATAAAGCCTGTCAGAATTTTCCATTTAATAGAAAATCGCTAAGGCTAAGTATAAAGATTTTAAAAAAAAAAGAGCTAAATTTTATGAAAGATTTAAAAAAAAAAAGAGCTAAATTTTATGAAACATTTAAATCACAAGAGGTTAATTTTTTGCAATGTTCTACACAATTCTTTCTCCAAAACAAAGGTTTACGCATGCACAGGACTGTTCACTGTAGCCTACATGCTACTTACATTAACTACAAACTGTATGGAAACATAATTAAGCCAAGAAACTTACCTAGTAAATCCTTTATCAGCTATTTACAAGAGACAAACTTTATAGGTACTGTATTTCTAGGAAAATAACATTCATTTTTTATTTGATGTCTGTTATTGTTTATGCTTATTTTGTTCTCATGATCAACGAGAACAAAATAGCAATAACAAAATAGTAACAAGAACAAAACATTTATTTCCTGTAAGACCTGAATTCGCTTTTAATGAAATACTTTTAGCAGCACAAATAGATCCAAATATCACTAACTCAACATTTTGACATTATTAATCTGTTAAAAAAAATGGTAGCGAAACGGGTTCATGAGTACAAAAAAAGTAAAGCAATACATGTGAGAATGGAATGCAGTCAATGTGACAGCATTGGACTCTCACTAGCCTATTAATATAATTATTTTTGTGTTTTTCTGGTAATTATTTTTGTTGTAGGCCTACTTACTGGAATGCTATTACAGTATTATTAAACCTTGTTTTAAAAATAAAATAAAACAAATATTCTATAATGCATTTTTATATTCGAATATGACTTTACAAACAAATATTTGGATATTCGAATATTTGTCCTACCCCTAAGGCCCCAACCCATAGTGATAAATTTTTTTTCAAGAACTACAAATTGAGAGAACATTTAAGTGAAATGATTTTCTCCTCAAAAAATACGTAAGCATGAATATTGCCAGTGCCAGGATTGCGATAAAATAGGAACGATGACCAAAGAAATATTAATAAAATTATTATGATTAATAATACAAGAACAAGAGAATTAAGCAATGTAAATTGAATTAAAAATTTTCAGGAAAAATAAATCAATTATTGATGCTAGCAAGAATGTTCTTTCCCTCTATGATTATATTTTAATTTTGATCTTAAAGTAACTGAAAAGAGATTAAACATGTAAAAACACTAGTTTAATCATAATGACTATAATCAAAAACAAATATAAAATTATTAATAAACAAAAATGGTATTGGTATAACTGTTGTTGTATCTGTAGTGGTGGTGATGTGGTATGATGTCATTATGAATAATAAAGTATGGACTATTAATCTGCTATCCTTAATTGAACCAAAACATGACATTTATGGTGAGTAGGAAGAACAAAAGTTAAACTGGGTTAGTAAATTATATTTAATAGTTACTAACAGTAGCCTATAATATTAAATTATTATTCTTTGAGAAAAGAACATTAAACTGGTTTGATTTTAGAAAAGAAAAAAAAAACAGAAAAGTACAGTAAGTAAACTAAATATGGCGGCACAGCAAACAGCATAGAAAAGTTTAGTTGGGACGGTGAAAATTTTAAACTTAAATAGCATAAATATATAACGTTAATTATCTCAAAAGTATAAACCAAATTATAAATTTAGAAGCTACAAATGGATTGAAAATAAGTTTAAAAAATATTATCATTGTGGAAGTGAACATTCAAGGCTGCTTTTGAAAAATGTCCAACACGTCAAGTTCTGCGTATGAAATGTAATTTTAAAGGACATTATGCACAATATTGTTAAATCAAATTGACTGAGAATTGTGTGGTAAAGGGCTTGTCAAAAAAAAAAAAAAAAAATTGAATTAGGTTATATGAAAAAAAAATGTGGCACAATCACACAACATAGTGGCGACAATAACAATATTGCACCTTATCAATGGCGAATTGAGTTCATTAGAAGCAATTAATTTAAAAGTGATTTATCTTTTTAGCCTGATATACTTTGAACCCTTCATGCCTAGAAAAGTTAGGAAACACTTTCTTATATGCAGATACCAAACACCTTGGCAAATTTGTTCCTTATCGCTCAATAGTCTTTAATTTTTTTTTTACTTTTGACCCATTTTGGCACCCAGAGGGTAAGTTACAGACTTATATCTTCATATTTTCTAACATTCGTAATCTAAGTGATTCTTCCACTCTCTACCCCTGTACTATAGGCTATTGGGTTCATGACAGACACTGGATCAGAATTATTAAGATAAAGCCTTTAATTTTCTTTTTAGGCAAAGTAACAATTGCATCTCTTAACCTATGAAAATTAATGATATTTTCAGGGTAGTGGTAAAAGGAGGAGAAGGCCAAAAAATGAGGAGAAGGCCAAAACAAAGGAGGAGAAGGCCGGGAAAAGGCCAGGAGAAGGCCAAAAAATTAGGAGAAGGCCAAAAAAAAGGAGAAGGCCGGGAAAAGGCCAAAAAATGAGGAGAAGGCCAGGAGAAGGCCAAAAAAATCAAGAAGGCCAGGAGACTGGCCTTCTCCTCCTTTTACCACTACCCATATTTTTACCCTAGCTAATCCTGAACCAAACTGGAATAATTTAGGATATAAAGTTAAAGATATTTTAAAAAGGATGGGGAATTCACAAACATTATATTCTTATTGAATTTGGTTAATAAATATATTTTTACACACATAGGCTATTGTTTTTTTTTTTTTGTGGTGATGGNGGGGCAGGGGGGGGGGGTGTGATGGTATATACAACTCCTATCTCTAAATTTAGAATAGGAAAGGTTAAATTCTATATCAAAAAACTCTGTGATCTAACTGCTACTTTTAATGAGCCTAGAGAGATTACTGTAATTCTTTAGCAAGAGAAACAGAGTAGCGAATTAGTTTTCAACAGAAATTCAAACAGCTTTTAAAACATACAGAAACATAATTATGTTAAAAATATCTGACCCTGATGCAATCTGTCCCCTTAAAAAAAAATCAGAAGTTCCATTTATTTTCCTCTATTAATTACTTTAATAAGTTTTATATCTATTTTGAAATTATTATTAAAAAAAAAAACTTTATCAGAATTTATTAATACTGTGCTAGAAATGTAAAGGTCATAAATCATAATGAATATGTTACATGACTCATTGCTGAAGAATGTAAACATAACCCTCCTATTAAAACACGTTCATCCCTTATACCATGAAATGAACTGGACTACTATCAAATTTAATATTGAAAAAAAAAAAAAAAATGTTTAATTTTGTAACTCAATAATTATAATTTATAAAAGTATTATTTCCTCCTTCCTTATATTTTTAAAATCAATTTTGCCATTTTTTTTTTTAACTTCTTGATACTTTATTACTGTATATTAAAAAAAAAAAAATCTGCAGAATAATAAACACTTGGATTAGTTAAATACAATCAATCAGGACGAGTAACAAATGAAATATTTTAGCACTTAAAAATATTACCTGCTTAAAATGTTGGTCCAAAGATTGACAAAAACAAAAAACTGAGTTAAACATAAATTAAAACATGAAAATTATTTCTTCCTCTCTTTTAACACTATGATCCATATATGCAGTATGTACACCAAAGCCTCGATTTGAGTTGTTTCATCATGGAGTTGTTGATAAATAAGTCTATTTTTCTCTCTTCATTTTTAGTCATCTATTCATCAATGACTTGTTTGTAATAGGCTAATAGCTAAGTAAATTTAACAAAAAAAAATAATAATAGGCTAATCCTCATGCTGTAATTTTGATTTATTTTATAAAATTTTTGTCATCAAAATCCAATTTTTTATTGTTATGGTAACAAATAAAAATAGTAGAATGTTTATCTAGATATTTTTTTACAGCCAATATAAATGTCTGGGGAAAAAAAAGGTTTTTTTTTCTACAAAAAAAAAAAGATACTGTAAAACAAAAAAATATATTGTATGTAGTACATACAGCAGGCCTGCTCAACAGGTCGATCATGATCGACCAGCCAATCTTTTGGAAAATTTCAGTCAATCTTTAAAACCAGAAAAAATCTCAGAAATTTTTTTTAATATTTTTACATGCACATTTTGTGAATCGGCTCGATTTCATCCCTTCCTCAAATACACTAAAATATCGATATTCCCATAAAAAATCAGATTTTGAAACTTAAAATGTTCATAAAATACGTATGCAAAGTTCATAATATCTTGAAACTTAAAATGTT
>PXIH01S0000938.1:32691-43544 GCA_003024985.2 Euperipatoides rowelli
GACATGAACTTTTTAAATATGGCTGTTTTATTAGAAGCCCAGCTTTACTCCAATTTCAAATAACGTGAGGCATGGATAATTCTAATATGATTTTTTTTAATACTGCTGTGAAAACAAACACCTGTTGACAGATTGTTCTTTTTAAACAGCACCACTGTATTTTTTATTTAATTTTATTCATTACAATCAAGTCAAATTATTCCTCAGCAATTTACCCTTAAATTATGTACTCTAAACAAAATCTCTTTAAAATAATGAAAAAAATTAGGATATTACTAACAGATTAAAGGATTCCTCGTTATCTAAGTTGTTTGTTATTTTGTTTTATGGAAGAAAAAAAATCAATTACGACTACCTTAGTCATTTCCTTTTTACATATTACAAGGAAAGTTTATTTTTTGTGCATATTGTTGATCATTTCCAGGGCTCAAAATTAAGCCCCTCCCCCAACCCCCCTGGCCCGCAGACCAGTTAAAATGTGGCTGGGCCATAAAACCTTGCAAGCTCCAAGCCCGTCTGGGCCAGTAAAAGAAATATAGCACTTTATAATTTGTTTTCATAAAAAGCATTTTAGTCTGAAAATTATTTTTTACTGTATTATTTCCTAATACAAACTTAATTTTACAATTATAAAATAATTAAACTTTAAAAAAAAAAAATAATANTCAAAAACATATATGTTCGATTCCTAATGAAAATGATAAGCTTCTAGTCTTCGAAAATAATTTATTTCAGTCACATGACCAAAAGTATAAAAGTGCAGTGTGCTCTAGTGTTTGCAAGTCAGGCTTGAAACATAGAAGAAAATAAGGGACTGAAAGATAGGCGCTCCTCATCACGACGTAATAATAGTACGGTGATAGTATCATTGTTTAATGTCGTATTCTCGCAATGGCTGTTTTTGTTGACATACAGGAATAATAATAATGGGCAATAGCACAATTAAATAATTATTTTGACTTGAGTATCTTCCTATAGATAAGTGTTGAAATAATAAAACCTATTGCAGCAAAATTATAGCCAGGTTTTGCAGCGAGATTTCTGAGACTATTTTTTAAGATGATATCATAAGTAATACAAAACATTGACCAAAAATATATACTGTGTATTTATTATTAGTGATTAAATGAAGACTATTAGCTTCTATTCTAGGTTTGTTTTTACTTAGAAGAGGAATGAAAAACAATGACAGCGCTATTCGCTGATCTTACATCAGAATATACAGTAAACTAAAGCCCTGTAACAAATCTTGGATTTGAAAGTTCTAGGCTATCACTTTTTAATCAATAAGAAACATTTTTAACCCAATCAAATTATTTATTTAAAAAATATACAATAAGAAACAGACTGTTTTGTACAAAATATTTTAACTAGTCATTAAAAAATCATGACTATCAAGGCCGTAGCCAGACATTTTTTCGGGGGGAGATATTGATATACATACAGTATATAGTGAGTGACCGAACGGCGGTATGGAGGGATACATCCCTACATTTCAGCCGTTCCCACATAGAACAACCAGGTTTAAGGTTATACAGTACAAAATTAACATAAATAAAGGTTTAGTTTAGTTTTGAGACAATTCAGAGATTTAAATATAGTATTCCAGGCAAGATAAAAACAGGCGAGATTTGGCAAACCATTGTCATCTTATAGATCAAAATCTACCGTAGGTCTAAATAGAAAAAAAATGTTATTAGCAATTATAGGCCTAATTTAAATTGCATTATTAACTTTTCTGTTAGAAAAATCCAAGGCTGAAAGTACAGTATAGGAAAGAGGGACGAGAGTAACGTAAATAAGAACACAATAACATTTCGCAACATAAAACATAACCTCAAAACAACATCAATACTGAAAAGGCTACAGAGTACATAACACTGATACTAATGTAATGTAAGCAACTCCGGCTCACACCTCAAGCGGAATTCCTCTTCAACCTTCAACTACCTATTCGGCAATCGTCATCCCCAATGCCTGCGGAAATGTAATATTTGAAAATCCCTATTCGGCAACAATCCACATAAATTTTATTCCGCAATCTACATTTTATTTATTATTCTCTCTTCTCACTAGGCTACTCATTACTGTATACATTTTCTATTTTCATACACATTACAAATATTGTTTATACTTCCATGATATTCTACATTATAAACCCACCCCCCATACAACCCTGCGATCAATAATTTAGTAGGCTAATATATATATTTTTTATTAGATAAAAATATGTATTAGTAAACTAAATAAAAATTTCAGAGATTAGTTTTTTTTTTAGTAAAATTAAAAAATGTGGTAGTCTTGCATAGTTTTACGGTATTTTATTTTATTTTGCAAACAATACCGTGCATGTGCTTATGAATTAAATTCTTGTTTATTTTTTTAAAGGTTATTTATTCCGATTGTATATTTTTTTTTTAGCAAATCATTTTTTAAAGAAAGCTAAATTAAGCTATTTATTTATTTCTTAAACCAGTTGTACAAGACTAATAGTCTTAATACATTATGTAAATATCAAATACAAAACAAACATCACATAAAGCATTATTATATGGACACAATACAAACAATTTACTGTAAACAATATTACATAACACTACACAAAGGGGGGAAAAAAACCATTGACAAAGATAAAACCATTAATCCGACTATATCAGACCACCTCATCCAACCCAAAAGGACCAATTTTTTCTCTCGAATAAATGTAAATATTTGTTCTTAAATGGGTGAAGGTCAAGGTTTAAAACAATGAAAATAGGGAGTTCCATAAAGATTAATTAATTTTTACAGAAAATTTATGATTTCTATTATTAAAAAAAAAAAAGAAATTTTTAAGAGTGCTTAGTTGGTGGGGGGAGTGGGTAATTGTTTAGCCATTCTATGTTTTTAGTTATTATTTTACTTTGAAAAAATTAAAATTTACTAATCTTTATTGATTGCTTAAAATGAAAATAAATATAAACCAGTAAATGCTTATGGTTTCCGAATGTTTGTATCAATAAGAATAAAGGGCTTTGTTACAGGCACCTACCCCATAGTCACCTTCCCCACCCATGCACACACACACACACACCTCTTAGAAATTTTCTCCGAACCTAGCTTTTATGAACTACCCACACTGAATATTGTATAAAAATACCTTCTAGCACCAACAATAAAATTTATGAATTAAACACTATTATAGAACGGGCCAGTAGCTAGCTTGTAATGCGGGCCAGTAGTCGACAGTCAAATTTTTAGCCAACTTCTAGCCCCGATTTCTAAGTAAAATTTGAATTTATTTTGTCTAAATAAAAAATGAAAAATTGTTTTCAGAAAATAAATAGGCAATGCTAGATTTACATTTACAAATCATTAAAAGGGAGGGGAGAAACAAGTAGAATAAAAAACATGCTGATTGGGTTAACTGACTGCATGTAAAAAAAAATAAAAAATTGACTATGCTTACTAAAAAGAGAAAATTGAGTAATATTTTAACTCTTGAAGAAATTGTGCAAAATAACCGATTTGAATTACGCAGTAACTTTGAATAATATTTCTAGATCAAATTACTAATGAATGTTATAGGCTAGTTAAAAAAAACACACAGTAAATTACTTTGTATCAAGACCAATATGCAAGATAGATACCGAGTATTTAAATAAAAAAAGTAAAAAAATAAAAAGTTTGATGGGTTAATTAGCATCAAACAATAAGAGGCCTCTACATGTTTAGCTGTGTCCATTTTTTTTTTTTTTTATAAATAATGGAACCTTCACCAGAAGTTATATTCTAGGTCACTTAATATAAATAATAAAACAAGCAAAAATAATGATTATTACAATCTATTACATTTAACTTAAGACTCTTTGCAAATATCAATATTAAGTATGGATTTCTGTAATTTAATGCCGGTCATGTTCTGCCAATATATAGGAGGGCCAATATCAAATGATGTGATTCATATCAGCTAAAAGGCTAGAAATCATATGGACTAATTGATTAAATACTTTTACAGAATCCTCAAATTCATCCATTGTGTAATTATGGTCCAATTTAAAAAAAATCAAAACAAACTTTAGTACAAGCGGAACAGCTCTCTACTTTGAGCATAAATTCCTTACCCTAGGATATATAGAGAAGTCTCTTGTTTTAGTGACTATTTCCTCATCAAAATAATTTTGGACCCAAAAAAATTGGAAACCTTTTTTTTTTTTGTAATCTCTGATGGACAGGAAGATTCTTAATTTTATCTAACTTTTTTTAAATGCATTTTTAATGTTTAGTGGAATTTTTTTTCAACTGTCTTAGGAAATAAATAAAAATCTATTTCATTTGACCTTTAAAGTTAGCCTACATTTACATTTTCAAAATAAAATAACTAATCACTAACTATATTTATTTCACACATTTATGAAGTATGCCTAAGATTTTAAACAAAAAGTGATTAAGGCAAGCGTTCGGTCAAAAAATTAAACAAATATAAAAATTTTGGGGAAAAGGAAAATTAAATAATTGAGGGGGCAATAAATAAGAAATAATTCTTAACCAACGCTAGTCTGACTGCAATCCAATAAAATAGTATATTAGACGTCCCACCCCTTTTCCCCTTAACAATGATCAAATATTTACAGATACTGGAGACTGGTAGTTAAATGTCAAATAGAATCTTACCCCTATCTGGTAGAACTATATTTGTCTTGGACACTATTATATATAGCTAATTTATGAGAATATACTATAAACCCACCTATCGTCTCTCATCCAGTTATACTCCCATCTGTAATATTCTTGTATTTATTTGTATGTATATTTATTTATAGGCCGGATGGCAGAATGTCACAGAAGTGTACTTCCAGCTCTTTGAAATTATTTTGACTAGCCACCAATCTAATCTACCTTAGACTTGTCTAGGATTGTTACCCTTAAATCTACTTCTCAAAATATATTTTAACTCACTCTGCTTCTAGTAACACTTGAAAATGAGAAATCATCATAATACCCCAAGGCTTATGTATATCTCTGTTCTCCAATATACAACAAAAGAGAGCACTAGAGGTTTTATTTTTGTTTATAAATAAATATAAAATTTATTAATCAAACAATCTATGAATATATATTTGTATTTTACCCAACAATATAAGCTGGTGTCTTTCCAGCCCATATATAACTCATTGAACAATAATCACCAAAGGTTTTAAGCCGTATAGCTTATTGGTATATTACCAAAAAAAATAATTAAACAGCCCTAGTTAAAATAGCCTGAAAGGGTATATTAGTTCTTACTTTATGTAGTATAAGAATACCAAATTTTGATCTAAATCAAAAAAAAAATTGTCACACTATAGAATATGCTATTACACTAATACCGGTAATACTAATACTAGGGCAAGATAATTTTATCATTGCTCCAAAATAAATCAATTGCTAATGTATACCTTATGTTACCTAGACTTATAGATATCGGTAAGCTAATAAAATTAGGATCTAGGAGATGGTAATACTCAATAAAAAAATATACCGGTATAGAGAATAGATTAAAAAAATAATTCTCAGATTATGCTAGAGATAGTAATAGCAATATTACCTATGGATTCTAAAAGACAAAAAAATATATATACTATATAATTTAGTATAGCTCAAGAAAATTATGCACCCTCCCTGAGAATCTTTTCTCTGCAGAGAAATGGTATGAATAGGATTCTTGCACACTTAGATATAGGCTACTAAAGATTTTATTTAGTGCCTAGTAGGTCAAGGTAGGCTAAGAGTGTATTCCCAGCTAACAATTATCTATAGAATCCCCCACCCTTAGTTTAAGTTATCGGATTAATCAAATTGACTACAGACAAGCAGTAATGTATAAAATAAAGGTTTTCCTTTTTTTCTTTTCAAAAAAAAAATGTCTTCCCTAAATAGAATATAATTAGCCGCCAGATTGATACACTCCCAAACCACAAATTCCCTAGACTATCCAGTCTATAATAAAAATAAATAATAAAATAGTAGGACTATAAGTATGTATACTTCACCCAAAATGGAATATATAGATTTATATTCCTATTACGTTACAAATTCCAAAAATATCTTAATACTACTTATACACCAGTATTGATACTACACCAATATGTAATAAGAGATATTCAAAAGAATTTAAATTCCCCTATCGAAAATAAAACAGTTTAATATTATGGCTTTATAATACTGTATATCTCAGCATGTTTTAAACGACATATACTTCCATAGAGAGTAGAGAAATGTAATGTATCTATTACTTACTCTGAATCCAAATAGTTATGTACAGTATATCTCAAAATATATATAGATAAATTAATATAGGTACCCACTTATGAATAGTTGATCCTTGTGTAGGCTATGATAACATTGTGGATAGAAAATAGCAAAATCCAAGTACCATGGCTGAATGCCAAAACTGAACGTTGACATACACTGCGTAAGTATTATACACGATTCACAAATCCACGGATAGTAAGCCTGGATATTTGGTAAGAAATTTAGCCTACCTTAAAATCCAATGTAAGATATACTCATAGCTGGAAAAGGCAAGCAGAATATATCAATGGTACAAGCCCCGCTAATAAACTGTTAGCCGTGATTACGTAGTCGAAGATATGCAGTATAATATGGAGATATCTGCCTCGATATAATATCTTCAGAAAACCATATAGTATAATCTGGAATATCGTTTTGCGTATTATGTAACGATCAGTGTTATGATGAATCAGCTGCAATATTTATGTAAATCTCAGCTGTGAATACAGAGTTCGTATCTAGTTTTCTCAATAGCGTAACGAGGTTGTATACAGTACAGTAAATATTCTAAGATGGCTGACGGAAATCTAAGCCCCTTGGCCTAAATGTAGATGCTGCCAGTGTCGTTATATTTACCCTTAGTTAGTAGAGATGCTATAGATGGCGCTCAATAGCAACAATCAATAGAGACCCTATATTAAGAGACTGGACAATGAAAAAAACAATCAATAAAATGAGGATAAACCCAGCCAGAAAAAATAAAATATGAGTATATTGGGCAGTATTTTTATCGCTGAAAACCTTTCCCAAAATTAGGAAATGAGAAGAAAAAAAACTGACCCCCTAAGACAGATACAATACTTTTATTTAAATCCATAGGGCAAGTAGGCCAATCTCACAGAAAGAATACAGTATAAGCTAGGCTGACACCATTCTACATAATAGTGTCTCTCTCTCATGATATTGGAGTACAGGTAAAGTGTGATATGAAAAAAAAATATCACAAAATGTATAAATTTTTACAAATTACGTTTTTGACTGATTAATATTATTTAACAAAGATTTAAAAATGTAATAAATCCATTTCTTTTGTTCTCAGATTAAAATAAAATGACAAAAAAAAATCAATTTACTGACTATACATTGCTTTAAATCCTTTCGTTTTTATCGTTACTTTTGACAATATACAGTATATGCGACAGCCACGTTTGTTTGGTTTCGTTTGAAAGATCATCTCATTAAGAATCTATCAAGAATGTGAACATCACGAGAAAATAAATTTGTAACCAATAAAATGAAAAGAATAGTAAAGCACTGTTTAAAAAAATCACTGCAAAATGTTTTTAAAATATTTGATTGGCCAATATACTGTATATGCCACAGTAGGTGAAGCTACACCTTTCAAGCTTTCTGATTGATTATAAAAGCTGACGTTTTAATTAAAATGCTTAGTTGAAAGTTCATGATTTCAAGCTTCCTGATTGGTTAATTGGCAAAGATGACATGTTTGTTTATAAATCTTTAGAAGTAAAGAATTCGAAAATCATTTATTTAGTAGTCTGAAATAGAAAAAAATAAGAGGCAAAAAGACGAAGATTTAAAAAGAAATGAACCAAGTTTGTACATTTAAAAATTTTTAAATGATAAATTAATTAAATAAAATCTTCTGTGAACTTTGTCAATTTCTGACAATTTAGTTTTTTTGGCCAATTAACCAGCTGGGGGAAACAAATATTAAAAAAGTATAATAATTAGAGTGATAACATTTTGTAGACTTACTATATACAGTACACATCTGAGAATGCAAAAAAGGGAAGGAAAAGATTCTATACCAAATAATTATAAATTTATGAATAAATTTTAAAGTTTAAAAAATATAAATACAGTATATACTGTATATACACTATACAGTATATTTGAAAATTTATAAAAAAATAAATAACCAAAGCAGCAATTAATTTGATATTTCTTATTTGCATTCTCCATTCATTATAAATAATAGAATTGGTTTGATACAAATACCTTAGTTTTTAAAACATCCTTGTTACAAAAGTAGGCCAAAATTATTAATACAGGCGGCGCTGCATTCACATAAAGTATGCAAATTTTATGCAGTTACTGTATATACTGTAAATTAAATTGTATCATATTATGTACATTTGCAAGTTTTGTGTAGTTGGTTTATTATTTTATTATACTTCATATTTTGACCAAACTCTAGCCTTAATGTAAAAGTAAACACACTGTACATTGAATATGGATGTACTATATTTTTGGTAGTCTCTACTCTCGTGTTTGCATTTTTAAGGTGGATTATAATATTTATTGCCTAGGGCTTGATACCAAAGTACATTTGTGGAGTAATAAACAATAAAAATAATTACACAACCTACACAAATTAGAAAATTAAAATGTTATTAGATGTTCTATGATGTGATAAAAAAAGTAGTCTACGAATAAAGCCAGGCCAATAGGAGCATCTAAACAATGTAGAGTTGAACTAAACATGAGTGGTGACTCTATTAAAGCATAAATATCAATAGTACAACCATTATATTTTGTTCATTTTTAAAGGCTGAATGTATTATACTTTTGTTAAGAAAAAAAAAATAATTTGATTAACAATTTAAAATTATTTAAATTGTGTCAAATATTACAAAAGAAATAATCGTATTTATTTGAATAGGGCCGCTATTTTAGCAAGGCCTAAATTCTGTAAAAATGCTAAAACATGTTATTTTTAAATTTCATTTTGAAACAATATAAATATACCATTTTAATTTGTGCTAAATAAAATTTTTATCCAAGAAATATAAAAATTATTGCAGAATGCTTCGACATATACAATATTCCGTGAGCCAAACTTCTTGCTGTGAACTTAATTTTAGTTTTCATGAGCCTGGCATTGTATTTGTTGTGAATTCCTTATAGAATATACTCTGCCTATTCTATGGTCTATTCTTTAACCTCACACTAATCCCTATCCTAAGTTTAATCCACTTTGACGCTCATCGCTCAGTTCAAACCTATCATATCTTACACAGAACATCAAGAAAAATGGTAAAATTAACAGAGAAGTGTTTAACATAAGAATGTGAATTATAATAGATATTACATACCTTCAATCTTAGCATCGAGTCTCATAAAGGCCACTTCTGCCGATGTAACGTACCCATTTAATGACGTCATGATCACTGTAGTTAAGCTTTGGTTCAAAAACTTTCAAATAACGTACCTTCAAACCGGAAGGCGCAAAAGGAACCTAAAAAATATTTTAATAATTTTAAATATTAATGAACAAAAAACTTTAATCCATTGAGAAATATTTATCATCTTTTATTCCTTAATAATATAGCCATGCTAATATTTTAATGCTTGTTAATAGTAATTTTATAATACACATGAACTTTTACTAAATACGAATGCTTTTTCTTGATGGGCTAACTTGGCCATTAAATATAAACGACATTACCCCAGATACCATTAATTGGCCATGTATCAGTTGTCTTACATTGCCATAATATCCAGATACTAGATGGCAGAAATTGCTAACAATATCCATATAAATTGAAATTTGCATTCCCATACTAGTTGTAATATTTTTGGGGTATTTTGTTATCTACAGTATTATTGCAACTTGCACATTTGTGTACTTTTGACAGAAATGTTTAGTTCATTATCCTACAATCTCTAAGCTTATTATCCAATCAAATTTAGTTTTTTTTGTCGACAGCTAAATACGTTCATTTTCTCTAGCCTATCTTAAAAAATAAATATGGAATGAAGCAGATCCAGATTATGATCTTATTGCCCAATTGTTCTTCCAATCTCAGAAAACCTTTCCTGAACTTTGGACTTCTTTTTACTCTAACTTTACCTATTTCAGTACTTGAAAAATAAAAAAAATGGAAATATGTAGAATCGTGACAGCACTCTATCTCAGCCATGGAAAACTTTCTCCACTCAGGTAAGTAAAAATAAAAAAGAATGCTAGTGTGTGTAAAATTTGCAAGATCATGTTTTTTAAATCTCGTACTTAAAAAAAAAATGTGAAAAATTAAAACTAAATGTTAAACTCCTATACCAGAGGTGGCAATAACATCGATCACGATCTACTGGTCAATCACCAGATGCTTTTTGGTAAACCGCCAATAATTTTCAAAAACAATTGAAAAATCAATAATTAAAAGAAGATAAGTTTTTTTATATTAATAGAATTCCTTTTTTTATTTGTTAGTTGTATATTACATATTTATACAACTATCTGCTCTTCTACTTTTAATAAATATTACACTTATTGCATAATGGTGGCAATAGGTAATTAATTTTAAATGCATGCTAGGGGGGGAGTAAAATGAGCATTTAAAATTAAAATTCGGCTTCTTAAATTAGTTATTTTAGTTTTGGTTTGGAAAAGTGATTCAAATGTACAAAGGCCTGAGGCCTATAACTACACTATATAAATGGACTGAAATAACTTTTCAACTTACCTTGAAAGAAGATTCACGATTTTGACAAATACTAATTTCATTAATCAATTTTCTTCGTTTCAATCTCTCTTTCAATCCTTTCAATTGTAATATTACATTATCACATTAAAG
>PXIH01S0000940.1:2159-13681 GCA_003024985.2 Euperipatoides rowelli
ATATTTCCCCCATTCTTACCAGTTCTAAAAAGAATTTTTTTGCATATCCCGGCATACACGGTTGTCAGAGCCCCGTCAGCGTGGCAGGCCTTACTTCGTGCAGGTGGGGTTGACCTTTGCTCGGGAGAGGTAAACCTTCACCGAGCCATTAAAGGCACAATCCCAACATTTCCTTTAAAAGTTCAAAATAATCATAGAAGTTTTTATTTATTTTTGTTAAACAATTTATTTCATTTTTTTTTTGCTTTAAATACTTATTTATTTCTGTACTAATCAATCCTTTGACTTTCCACACAATCAACCAAGTTTTTTTTTTCGAAGAACAAATTTCTTTCCTTTATTAAATTACGTATTGATTTATCACTCAATTTTGACTTCCTTTTTACTAAGGGATAACATCCTTCATAAAGTGTCAACAATGAATTATTGAAAAATTGCACAGCTTGATATAAATCATCATGAGAGAGTAGACCAATCAAAATTTATGATCGATCTTCCAAAATTAATAGAACTTGACAATCTTCTTGGTCTATAGTTAAAAATCTCCATGTTGTTTTTTAAAATAAAAATTTCATCAGGATTAGGAGAAAAAATTACATTGTGATCTAAATTTCCCATGGGCTCTTTAATAGTATAAAAATATTCAAGTAGGCCTTTATAGTAACATCTAAGATGTTTTTACTCCTTGTAGGAGTCACTATCTGCTTGAAATGTTTCAAATTAAATGAATCCTTAATCTGAAGGTCATTAAAGTCACCCACAACAAAGATATTTGCAATGTAGTTTTTTTGTAAGCAATTATCTATTTGTGTGGAAATATAAGATAAATCATCTTTGTAGATATCACCAGGAGGGTAGGTATATGGCTATAACTGCATGCCACGGGACTGATCTAGGGAGATAAGAGGCTCGAAACACAACAGTCAAAGCTTTAAAAACATTTTCAGGAAAGTCAACTGACAAATTATTACGTAGAAATATAGACACTCCACCTCCCTTTTTATCAGGTCTATCTTATTCTATGCAATGTGAAATAATTCGGAAGATTAAGAGGTCTACGTCGCACACAGACAACCATGTTTCGGTAAAAATTGCTAAATCCACTGCATATTGAATGTAGACTTGTACTTCATTGTATTTATTAATTATTGATCTTAGAGAGGTGTAGATTAATTTTGGGAATTGATATTTTATATCTTAGACAAGTAAACTTATCTCGAGTAATATGATATTGATATTTCCATTACGTTTGATTTTATTAGACGATAAACCTCTTTTCTTATTAAATGCTTTATAAACTCCCAACTCTTTTAATTTCATAGAAACGGTAGAATCCAAACACATCCTTCTGTTGGCATATCGAAAATTGCGAAGATATCCAGGTCAATATATCTTTAATCCAAGGGAATTGTCATAACTCATAAGTATCACATTTACTAGCAAATGTCCCACCATCATAGTTAGATTGTAAAGCTAAAAATGGTAACAAAACAGTATGAGGTGAATATTGTATGATTGAAGCCATTAAATTAATCTTGAAAAACGATGCAAACCAAAATCCGACAAGACTGACCAAACTAATTATTTTATATGTACATAAAATAACTATAAATGTAAGAAGCACACAGGCAATATTACGAGACACCATGACATTAGAGTACAAGGCCTAGTTTTATATATAGAGGTGGTAACAGGATCTTGCATGACTTCACTAGTGGACTGAAAAGGACATTTTTAAGTCTTTGACCCCTGGTTCTAATCATTTTTTTTGAAGGCCAGAATTCTCTTGTGTAATGAATGATCAGACTGAGCGCTACTATCCCATTCACAAAGAAAAACAGCAATATTTTGTATATACCTGTTGCAATCTAAGCACCATGGTTATAACTTTTAAGTACCGTACCTTAGTGATGTGCCATTCGAATAAAAATTATTCGTTTATTCGAATATTCAATTTTATTCGACTTCGATTAAAAAAGCATTCGAATATTTTTGAAGTGAATGATTTTCATGGAAATTCATTCAACTATTCACTGACTATTCAAAAAATTTTTATTCAAATAATTACGACCAAATAATTAATTCACATACATTCGAATAGTTGTTCATTTGATCAACTAACACTATGATTCAAATGGATTTCTACTCGAACGCTAACGTAAAAATTTGTTGAACTATTTCATTCATTTGTGTATTATAGTCTCATGTATTTTACTTTATTTTTTAATTGTATGAAACAATTACAATATTCAGAAACAATACTCACAGTTCTAATTGGTTGTGTTTATTAATCCAAATTAATAGGTTACAATACCGCTAATTATTTGAATATTGTTTCTATAAACTATTAAATTTCCACTCGAGTTGATAAGCTTATTCATTGTTCAAAAAATTGTTCAAAAACAAAACCATTCGAATATTTTATTTGAATTATTATTTTTTTCGACTACCACTTATTCGATTATCCCAACACTACCGTACCTACAAAAACTGCAATTGGTATTCCTTATGGCTAATATCCTCAATTAGTATCTTCATATTAGCATGGACTTTTGAAATTGTGGGTAAAACATTGCCATTACGAAGTAAGACTGCTAAATAGGCTTAATTTAGAAAAGTTTACAGTTTTGAAGATTGTCAATATTGAGCAAATCCATTAAATTTTTTTTTTTGCTCATTAATTTTAAGATCATCTGACAGATTAGTAGAAAACACTTTTCAAATATAAAAATGCTTTTTAATTTTTCTTTTATTTGTTAATCTTTTGGCCTAAAATATATTGAGTATCGGTAAACCTTTAAAATAAATAAATACATTTTTTTGCCTAATAGGCGCTAAGTATTAAAATCATTGCAATAGTGTTCAAATAAGTAGCGTGTTATTACAAAAGGTTGTCAAACGGAACAATTCGCCATCAAAAAGGAGCCATGCTTTGAATAATATATAAGATTATGAACTACTGTTCTAGTAGATGAGGAAGACCCTAATGATATGCTCAAATTTAATGTTTTTCTAAAATAATTCAAACTTCAATACTGTCATAGTTTTAAAAGTCAAATCTTTTTATTGCATTGAGTTGTGGAAAAACTACAGAAAAACTCAGCACTGTAGCATCACAACACTTAAAAGAAAAGATAAAGTACTGAATTCACAATACATGGATAAAATAGAAAAAAAATATCTACGATTAATTCTGATCTCTTAGGAATTACATCGCAGTTTACAATAATAATAAACTCATTACAAATAATGAGTGAAAATAATAATAATTCAGTCTTCTCCACTAAAAACGTGGGATTACTTTGGCTGAATTGAATAATCTAACAAAATATACAGATTTGGAACATTTCTATGTACAATAGATTTTTATACCAAAGCATAAAGAAATTTACACTTTTTTTTTTCTTATTTCAACAGTTTCACTTTGAATAAAGAAATATTTGGTCAATAAAGTTTTTTTTTTAAAAAAAACAGACAACTTTTATAATTCCAAACAAGAACAGCAAAAGGCTTCGGAAATATATTGCAAATTTACCATCATGTCTGAAAGTCCTTTCAGATATTGGGAATAGGATTTTAGTGAACTGATGCATAGTTTAATTTCTTCAATGATGCTTAACTGCAAAGTAGAAAAAATAAATAAATAATTGAAAAATAAGATTTTATTTTTAAATTAAGTTACCATTGTTATGGCAAATAAAAATAGTTCGATAAAAATATTTTGTGTATAATTTCCTTCAACTAGTTTAAGACTAAACACTCTTGATTCGGTATAATTGATCACAATGACATTGTGCGTGTCACATTTAGGATTGGAGTGATTTTACTTCGCATCTTTGGTATCTATCAAATTTATATTTTTAAACTAACCCTACTATATATTATGCAAAGTTTTTTTTTTTTTTGCAGGAAGTATTTACAGTATTTTACTGGGCTATGGGAAAAATAATGGTATTTTTTAAGATGGTGGATGGGAAAAGGGGAGAATAATATTGGCTATTTTTCCAAACAGCTGAACTGATTGCTACTAACTGGATAGAAAGCTTGTAAGGAGGAATAAGAGGTATGAGGGGGTGGTGGCAAATTACATCTGTTTTACAAAGACATTTCTTTGTAATCGTAACATCATTCCTGTCATGCTTTCGGTACACTTAATGTCAAATGTAGTAGATTCTCATGCCTGGTTATTTAAAATTCACTCATTTCATGCCTTTTTTTTTCCCGCTATATTTTGCTACGCAACTCACATTCATCAATATTTTTTTAATGCACTATATTTTTAAACACATTTTTATTATGTTAAAATGACTATTTTCTCCCTCTAAACATGGGTGTACGCAGGGCTGTAGTCGTAAAATTGTAAGTGGGCATTCTGTAATTGTCACGTAATTTTGATAAGCTTTTTTTTTTAAAAAAAAAGACATTAATCAATAATTTGATAATTGCAACAGATTTCAGATGTTTCCGGGAAAAGGCTAATTTTTACAGCCTGGAAAAGGCATGAACTTGCTTTGCGTTTATATTGTACAAGTCCCTATATAATTAATGACATTTTAAGAAGTCAGTGAGAATGTCGAATGATAAATACTGTATAACATCAATTTTGGCAATTTATGTTTCTTTAAAGTGTAATTTAACAAGATACTGTATTTCTTATAAGGAAGTGGGTATACTCAGTATAATCCCCCCCCCCCCCCACTACAGCCCTGGTTGTACCTTTGGTTTTATTTTAAATTTGATTAAAAAATTATAAAATCAGTTGAATAGTGAAAGAATGTGGTATTAATTACAGGGAGAATAGGTCCCAGTCGTCAAGCAGGACGGTGTACAGATGAGCCTAAATATAATAGAATCCCAAAAAGTATTTCCCTACTTCATTTTTGTGACCTCTTCAAAATGAGATTACCACCCTGAGATATAAAACTATAAATATTTTCAATATGATTTATAATAATAAACTATTTGAGCAGTAAAAAATAAATATGACATTCAAAATAAAAGTCAACATCTGAAAGGACTAAAATGACATTATTGTTTAACAAAATCATAGGAAGATTTTATTGGCAGAAGATTTAAGGCCATCAATATGTAGAGCTATTTGATTGAGATTCCTTCTTTTACATGGTCTGTTGCATATTGCTTTGAAAGATTTGAAAATTTATAACAATGAGACACCATGTAGTGAAAGAATCGCACAGCTTTTTAAAAAAAAACCCAACAAGTCCAAGTGAAGCTTTTGTATACTTTTCAACATTTCCCAAGGAAAATAAAATAGAGTGAAAAGGAACTTATGAAATATTCAAGTAAGAGATGAAGTTGGGGTTGCCTTATTCTAAGAATCCAAAAAGAGGACACCTTTTAAAAACACTAGTTTACAGGCGCCACTTTGTTAGCGGGGGGGGGGGATAAACCGAAGTATCTAGAATTTTTTTTAAAATTTATATGACTTAAATGATTATCATTTCACCCCTGGGCTTATCTTCATTAATTAACACTTGAAATTTTGGATTGTGTAACATATTTATTCTAAAAGCTACCTAATGTCAGAGGCGTCATTAGAAAATTGTAATAGGGTGTGCTCACCAGGACAAAATGTCTGAGGATGTCCCTCTGGTGGCATAAAGGTTAGAGTCCCAGTTGTGGGGAGATTCCCTCTTCACCATGAGCTAGGAAATTTTTAAAAATTGGATATAAGTTGCCACTAAATGGCATATTTCAAAATTTACATTAAAAATTACTTTACAAATAGAAATGACGGACGACAGTTTGCAATATTGACACTGGAACCAAAGTAAACAATGCTATAACTATAAGAAAAACATCACTGCTTCGGTGAATTTAAAATCTTTGTGCTAATAGGGAAGGGGGTGGGGGAGATGTCTTTGAATAAAACAATTGCAGAAAGCCGGTAAAGGAGTTTTGTTTGTCATAGTGAAAATCATTTTAGCAAGGATTTTGATGAAACTTTTATTATGATTTATTAATTTTAGACAGTTTTATTTATTTACACTTGTTTGGCTGGTTTTTTTTTTTTTTTTTTCATTTAAATAGTTATAAAAACAACCGATTACATTCACATTATTTTATTCTTAAACATTATTAATTTAGGCCAGTTTCATTTCTTGGAAAACTTGAACTTTTCATAAGGGGAAATTAATGTGATTGGTGTAAGCCTATACTCCACCATAGAAAGCCCTAACACCACCGCTGCCTGATGTACTGTAAGTGCAATCATGATCGTATTTACTTTAATTAACCTAAGAAACAAATATATGTTTTTTTTTTTTTTTTAAAAAAGTTTTCTAATCCGAATTTAGAGTTTTGAAATCAGGAAAATGTATTTCTTTGATAGGAAATACTTGGAAAATAATATATTTCTTAAAAGCTGATCAAATGATCTGATATTAAAAAAGAATAGACTAATCTTATTTAACTTGTTCTGAACTTTCTTTTCTACAAAATGTTTTTTCCCCATCATAAATCTACATATACTTAAGCCTTTGTAATTATTTTTATAGCCAATAAAAAGTTAACTATTGACGAACATGCCTTTAAAGTTATTTAAAAACAAAACAAAAATGTTTTATTACATTCTCACAAGTAAGAATTACACGGCTAACGCGATTTATTAAACAAATATATATATTAATCATTGATTTTTTTTTTTTTTTTTGTCGTATTTGTCAGAAGATTCAATTTTATTTACGGTGAGCAACAAATAAAAATTTGTCAAATATGTCGACTCAAATTTGATCAGTTTTTTTTTTTTTAAAAAAGTGAAAAATGTGTAAAAAAATGTTAAAATGCTAGAAAAGAAGACAAAATAGGCTTATTCATAAAATCCAGCCGGATGTTTTTTTTTTTAGTTGAAAAAGTGGACATGTCCGGTGAAAAGAGTACGTCTGGCAACCCTAGATGAAGTGCATGTATGAGAAATGGACGCTCGAATTAAAATTTATATTTCAAAAAAAGATTCATTCATGCGACGGGTAAAAATTGCCTCTAAATCAAACTGAATTGTAGTGTTGTAAATTTGCCAGTTAATTTGACTAAAAGGACTAAAAAATAGATACCTGGAGAGGAACAATATATTTTTTTAATTCTTTTGTCAAGGAATTATTTTTTGGGATTTTTCAAGTGATTCTGAAATTTTGACTTTACGGTGGTCTAATAAATATATTCTAAAACATTTATGAATAACCTTAAATTAAAATTTATACAGATTTTAAAAAACAAAAAAAAATTCTAGCTCAAATGACACACAGGGGGGTGCTATATGTGCCAAAATCCGATGGTCTATTTCTAATCATCTCCGAGATTACACAAAAAAAATTGATAAAAAAAAATGTTTTTTTTTTGTATACAGATTGGATTCACGCTTAAAAGATGAAGGGAATGATGTATTACCTTAATTTTTAGCTGGCCTACAAACGAAAATATTCCTATTATATGAATTGTTTACAAACCAAATTCCATTTTGAATATTAATATTTTTGTTTTTAGCCGCAAAGTTTGAATACATTGACAGCAGATTTCAAACTAATAATGTTACAAATTAATAAGTTAACATTAATACATTAATAAATGTATATTTTCTTAAATAATAAAAATATAAAATATTTTAGCCAAGTTTCAGCCCAATAATTAAACCATGCTATAGCTATAACAGAGGCATCATTTGCTGATGGTCGTTTATATTTTCATAATTACGATGCCCCATGGAAAAGATATTGATCAATTTTCTAAGAAAAAAGCGCATTTTATTTATTAAAAAATCAAATAAACAGTACATCGTAGAGTAATAAGATTAGGCTTTTTTTGAAAGCTGATAAAATTATGCTAAATTGGAGATAATTTATGCATGTCAGGTTAATATCGTTTGCATGATTATTAAAATACTTGTTTGGAATTTACCAATTTATGAATTTATTCGGACCATTTTGGTAGCAGTTGTTAGTAAAGGGGAGTGTGATTTAATATTTAAAATTTTCATGTATTTACAGTATATAAAATATAGAAATACTGTAAGCTACAATTATCGGATTCATGAATCATGTCTTTCAAAAGTTTATGAGGGTGCCTAGGGAAGGGAATATTGATATATATTTTTTTCAAGACTTCCATAAGAGCAACATATTTTTTTTTATTATTTTTAAATTTCCTTCTCCCTAACAATATTATTTACAAACATTAAAAATCATTTATATATTTTTTTATGCAGAAAAAGACAAAATTCATACTGATCAATATTTGAAGAAAATTGGGGCAAAAAGCTCTCCACAGATTCGAACCGGTAAAAACTTAGAGTTTCCGGTTTGGTCTAGTCGGCAGCCTTCATGACTAGATCAGCCACGAAGGGTTTAAAAGACTAACATATTTGTTTATAAATAATTAAAAAATGTTATCTTCAGGTGAAAAGAAATGGCAGGTAATTTTGAATATGGACCCATAACTACTGCCATTTCCACATTAATTTTCTTTTAAAAAATTGCAACAAGCTTTAGAATAATGTGCAATTTCCAACGAGAGATCAACAGGAAACTTAAAAACAGCAGTAAAAATAATAAGGAAGGTGAAAGGTATTATAATGCATATGCATCTACTATTTAGTTTATTTGTAATTATGATATTGATTTGCCATGAAAAAAATTGTCAGAGTTACGCTCACGTATTAATTACTTTCATAATGTGGGCGTTGCTATTTTATAGTACATGTACTAATGTGGATTAATCAACCAGAGATTGTAAACAATGAGCAAATCGACTTTGTGCATATGCAAATTAATGGCAATTTATTCATGCGGTTTGTTTTACTTGCTTGCACATTCTGAAAAATAAAAGAACTGCATGCATGCAAAAGCATCTTATTTGCTCGAATTGGCTCGTCACTTCCGACAAATGTTTATTTTTATTTATATATACTGTGTTGTGTGTGTGTGTGTGTGTAGGTTGATGCCTGGAGCCACCCTGTTGAAGTTTGATCGCCCCCTTACTTATTTTAGTTGGGGATTTACGTATTGTCGGTAGCGGCCGATAGTTTAGAATATGCCACCTTCCTGTTTTTGAAATGTAAACTATTTTATACATTCCACTCCTTTGTTCCAGTCAATTCTTTCATTCAGTGTTTCCCAACTGGGGTTCCATCAGGTGAATATTAGGGTTCCACGAGAAACGTACAATAAAAAAAATTGGATTATTAAAAAAAAGGAATAAAAAACTATTTAAACATTGATAGATTGTAATTATAGCAATGTGTGCCTGACTGCAGGAGCTAAAACACAGGGGCAGGGCATGAGAACTTTAACTTGTGCTAGAGAAGCTATATTGTGGACGCAAATTTTTAATGAGTTTGAAAAGGTTCTGTGACCAAATCTAAATGAGAAGCATTGCATTATAGTAACTTTGACCTCGTAGGTTTTACTCTCTACTCCAACACTGACTGGATCTTTACCATTATTTAGAGTCCATATATAATAAATCCAGTAAACTTTTAGAGATTTTATTTTCCCTTCCCTAAGATAATTTTTTGTTGTGAGAATAGATTAATTATTTCAAACTATTTGTCGGGATTTTTTTTTAACAGGGGGGGGGGGGGTAAATTTTCTCAATACTAAGACTTAGTGTTTTGTTTCTTCTAAACAGAAAGTTAATCCCATTGTGGACTAAACCAGAATGTGCTTGAAATAAATTGGACAAAGAATAAAATATAGTTTTAAAAATGGATTTCTTGATTATTTTTTTTAGCTAAAGATATACAGTATGTATTCGTAACTGATTCTGCAGTCAGTTTATTCTTTTATAAATTAGTTTTTTCTTATTTACACACGATTTCTGACATGGAAAAAGAGGAGACATTTATCAAAGTTTCTGTACAAGGGTTGCATTGATTAAATTCACAGTAGCTTACAGTTCTTATTTACAGATTCAAGTGAATTTTTTTTTTTTTTTTTTTGGGGGGGGGGGGGGGGTGGGCTTCAGTCCTATTCATTTATAGGATTTTTTTTAAAAGACTGCTGGATTGATCGTATACCTATGAAAAATAACAAATTATAATCCCAAGAAAAATTCTAACAGTTAAAAAATATATGTACTGTATATAAAATTTATATACAGTAGGCCTAGACAGTTTTGATTTAAAATTTTGTATAATTCAATTTAAATAAGTCTACGTTAATTATTTTTCAGATGGCTATTCCATTACTCTCTAAATCAGTGGTTTCCAACCTTTTTACAAGCGAGGACCACTTTTGCAACTACATATAAGTTGCGGACCACCAGGTCACACACACACAAATAGATATGATTATTTTAAGACCCATTTTTTTTTTTTGGGGGGGGGGGGGAAAAACACCAGCTTATATGTAATAACACAATATCATAATCAATTGTTTTAGAAAGAATATGCCTATATTCAATTACACAAGTTATTGATTAGTTGCCGAACTAAAAATGAAGATTTTTTTTTTAATTGATTAAACAGCCAGGGACCACTTGTGGTGCACGGACCACAGGTTGGGAACCACTGGTCTAAATCATATATTAAGCATCCACAATTAGGATCAGCTGGCACAGAATTTATCAAGGAAAAGTAAGTCCAAACAAAACTTGTATTTTATATGAATTTTTTACTGATTTTGGCTAGATATTTTCTAAAAAATTTCAAATATCCGGAAATGATTATTTTATTCGCAAGTCAGTTATCTTTCAAATTTAGTAAATTATTATTCAAAGTAACTGATTATAATTCCATTTTAAAAAAAAATGCTAATAGTTCCAAACATTAGTCAATGTTGAAAAGAATCAATACAGAAATTTCAAAGACTTGTTGGGTTTTTGAAAGAGAAATTCCTAAAAATAAAAATTTGATAGATATTGGCCCTTTTTTTCTTCAAACTTTTATTTTTTTTTTTAAATAATTAAGCATGGGATTTGAAGCAAATCAAAATTTTAAACATATGGTATATACATGATTTTTTTTTTTTTTTCGTTAATGAAATTTTGCATTTAAACACAAAACAATTTGGTTTTTGGTATAGAAATAACTGAATTGGGTATTTACAAATTAGAAAAATTATTATTTAAAAATTACATCATGATTTTGCCTTGAAATTTAATTCAATCAATTCAGCTCCTTATAGCACAGGGATCTCTAATAATTTGTATTATTTATATTTACATTACTAGATGTTTTTATTTTCATTATTAAATCCAAATTAAATTTCATATTTAAATATATTTTAATTTGAATGCTTCTGTTATAAACAATCAACGTTTTTAATCATTAAAGATAATATTTTGATCTTTTAAAAAAAAAAAATCCACCCCTCCCCAACCTTTTACTTAGTACTGTTAAATGCAAATGATGAGTAAATTAGAAAACCAAATAAGTTTGAAAAGCATGATAGTGTACAGTATATACCATTAAAAATATAACTGCTTAAAAAAATAACAGGTTCTTTGAAAATGTTCACTTAAAAAGTTAATGAAAGGACCATCTTAGCTGCCACTTCAAAAATCATGAC